>LUCM01002543.1:6300-16978 GCA_008360955.1 Fasciolopsis buskii | reverse complement strand
GATTACCCGACGGTTAAGTTGAAGTCTCTTGTCTAGCTAATTGTCACTCTCATCATGAACAACGACTTTCGCGATTATTAGTTGGTATGTCCCAGTATGTCTATGTATTCTCCGTCACTGTTAGCAATTCTGCAGAATTGCTAACAGTGACGGAGAATACATAGACATACTGGGACATACCAACTAATAATCGCGAAAGTCGTTGTTCATGATGAGAGTGACAATTAGCTAGACAAGAGGCTTCAACTTAACCGTCGGGTAATCAGATCAACAAGCTTATTCATATCCGGGATGCGCAGACTGCACTCTACTTATTCCCTTAATGTGTTGTTATTAAAACGATCTTTTAAGTTCTCTGCAGCTCTTTTCTGCGAACTGCTGTTGAGTGACGCCATTATTCACGTCACAACCTCACATCGTGATTGCTGTCGACATTGCGCAAGAAGCCTCCATATGTGAGAAGAAAACTGGCAATGCCCTGACCGGTCTGGAACAACTGTCTGGATTTACTGGATGGCAGACTACTGAGGCGAAACATGTAGTCACAGTATTACAAACAAATCTGTTTGTTAATGTTATGCTAGCAAGTCAGTTGCCTTGTTCTTCTGGTTATTGAGGTTCGTCCCCGTCAACAACGAGCTGAAACCTGCATTCAAGTGGCCTTGGCATTGGATAATGATTGACATCTGTTGACGCACCTGACTAACAAACGGTTCATTTTCATCGTATTATGTCAACCAGGTTTGTGTTTTCTTGGGGACAAGACATTAAGCTGCATTTTTGTTCTCCAAATACTTCCATGTCCCACATGGCATACGCTGAGGAAAGTGTGGCCGATTGCGGCAACAAACTGTGGAATTTGAGTGGATTTTCGGCGTTTTCTAAAATTTGTCTTTATCTAGAAGCGAACCATCAACGAACCTGTGTGGCCTTACGTCAAATTTTGGTCAAGAGGGCGGCGGATTTTATCCTTTTTAACTGTTTTTATCAGCCTACTGGTCTTTGCCTTTTGCATTGATGATGATTTCACCGGCTATAGAGATATGATAAACGAATATAGTGGTGTTTTAAGTGGCGCGCCCCACAACGGCAAACATAAAAGCGATAGACAGCGGCTAACATCTTATAAACTTAAAATTAGGGTGCACTTTGCTTAGACTCCCAACTATGCAGCAACGAGTCACATGAATTTGTACACATCCAATTGGTGCGAGGTGCCATATGAAATACACGTCGGACGTTCCGATGACCTAATTATTTCAGTTCGGGCCAACGTTTGCCGCATTGTTTGGGTTGGTGCCTTGGAAGGGACGACCATCTACATAAACTTGCATTTCGATGGTATTGCAAGCAGGCACCAATCTGCTGTCCGATGCTTCTAGCCGCCAACACTATGAACCGAAATGGATGTGTACTACGTTGGGAAAAATAATAACGGGAGTTACGCACAGTGTCCCAATTAGCGTTCATGGATGAGAATTAACATCGAAATTTAGCTTGTGCAAGCCCCAAACACAATAATGACAATTATCCTCATGAATATTCCCCTGAAGCATATCTCCGTGGGGTAAATCTTACTGAAAGCGTTCTCGTCAACAAAGAATACATTTTCAATTTTTCACCAACCTAAACTGAAATATTCAGCGTCAACAGCTTGATTTTAGGCAGTTGTTTGTAATCATCTTTTGTGTTAGTGATATCAGTGTCACCTTCCAGGCCAATATAACCCATATCCTGACAATTTAGAAGTAGCTAAACTCAACACCCTCGGGAAAATTGGCAGATAACCACTGCAATCAGGTCACACCCGAAGCTACCCATTTCCTCTGATGAAATGTGTTCAGAAGGTGCATGCATTTGGCCTGCATTTGCTTATCTTACCACTCCTTTCTCATCTATACCTCATGATGCGGGATAATCCAAGCAGATAGAGTTTAGCAAATTCCATGAGATCAAAAGCCGGGAAAACAACGGGAAATTTATGTGTGATGGTAATCACTAATATCAGTCACATACATTACGCCGTACATACGACGTGAAAAAGACGACGGGACATCACAACGTGTAGCATGCCGATCGCGGGACAGGGGTCTTTGATGATGTGTCAACGCGTCATCAAGTGCTACAGAGCACGAGTGAACAACGTGAGCAGACGTTCAGTGGGCATAACCACCAGCAACTTCACTTCCCAAGTTCAATAGAAGAGCTCGCGTTCTTCTCGTTATAAGCAAAAATTGCAAGTTTACTGGGTCAGCGCCGAAGAGGTTTTGATTAAACTAAACGGAAACGAACACAGCAGCATCGTAATGCAACTGAAACATTGAATATCCATTTTTGTCACCAAAAATGTCAAGCAGCATTGGCATCTGGGGAGTAATATTGAATCTTTCGTCTACGCTCCCGTACTAAAATACAGTGGTTCCTGTTGATGGAATAAACTATTTCTTCGGTAACTTTTGGTCCGGTATGCCCAGAAAATTATATTTTTTGGACCAGCCGTACAATCATTTGGCATCTTAGGTCGGCTATAGGAGGCGATGAAAGAAAATTATTCGAGTGTCCCATTTTGGGATACAAAAAGGGATATTTGGGAAGATGGGTAGCATTTAGGGTGCTTCTGAGTGAATAGCGTAATTCTCTACAAGAGCGTCTAAGGGCCACTGGTAGTCTCAATGTACGCTAGTGTCCGCGATCCCAAAATCAGGGAGACACTGGATTGGTAGGCGGAACCTGCTCCTGTGAAAAACAAATTTCCTCTTTTAATTTTGGTGTCAGATTCTGCTTAGAATTTTTCACCATTGTGGGCATTAGCGATGGTAAATATGACAGGACGGCTCCTGTTGACGTCAAACGTTCATCCACAAATTAATTGCTTGGTCCATTTTGTGAACTAATTTATAAAGATTAACGCTTTCCCCTTATGTTGGGGCCTCTAATTATGCCCCGTAAATATCAATCTCTCATGTCTTTGCAAACTGATCTAAAAGGCCCACCCAATTAACTTGACCGTCTCCACGCCCCTTCAACCTCTTTTTAGTATTTGGGTCGCCGCAAAGCCTATACATTAGTCACCAACCGTAAATTTTTGTTAAGTTGTAACTTTCTCAGATTAACACACCTTAGGCTCTAGAACCAACTGCCTCCCAACTTAGGCGGCGACTCGAATTCCAATTCATACGGAAAGGCTCTGACATGTTACCTATCTTCAGATAAAGGTCCGCTGCTAATTAACGAATTCCCTCCTGAAGATGCTGCACGTGAAACCAATCCGAAATTTAAACAATACTCAAAACATAACGTAAGAACATTATGAATACTGATATATCTACGTACGCAAACTTTTAGGTCGGTTGCTTCCTTCCGTCCTGTTGATCCTCTTTTCCGCAGGCCAACTTTAAGAAGTGGGTGCACTTCCCGTTAAACCTCGAACGCTTTCACTAGAGTAGTCGGGCTAGATGTGATAGAAAGCTGTATACCGGTAAGCATACTCTCATTTTGCCGAAGTTGACGGAGAGGTGCATCGAGGACGACGCGACACGGCACTCCATTTGTATATTTCTCGATTAGCTGGAAGTATGCGCGCGGCGAGATCAAACTTGCGCCCGGGGTAGCTCGGAGAAAACGCGAAGAGCGGAAATCAGACGGGACACGGGATATACTTTCCTGTGCTCCCTTGTACCATTCGCGAGGAAAGCTGAAACAGAAAGTGTGATAGACCAACTACGAGGTTGTCGGCGACAGATTGCTCGATAAGAGTATTCGTGATTTTCCAGGACCAGGCGTAAGCGGCAGAAAGCAAGTCATTTCGTGCGGAAGTCCGGCAAATGTGCATACTGCCAACGCAAAATGTTTAGTGTAACATCACCTGACCGCAGCGAAACAGGTTCGCAAACCTTACCAGTCTTGTCATTTTCCGACGACGAAAATGCAAGGCTTGATCAGAAAAGCCAAGTAGAAGTTTACTGTCTTGAGTTCCAGAAATCCTGGACTGTGTCAGCCGCAGTGCTTCTACCGATGGTTACCTTAACCGATGGCAATAGCATTGGTATCAACTGGATACACAACCATCCCATCAGTTAAAATGTTTACGCACGGTTATGCGCAGAATAATTTTAAGCGGAAGCATGCGGCGAAATTCATCAGGGATTGGTACTGCAGCCAGTACTACTCCTGGTGTCCTTTACCGCCGTGACAGTGGACATAAAGTAGTCAAGTCCCTTGCTCACAGACAACACCAAAATAAGTGACTTGGAAGCTACTGATACCCACTCAGACTTGGACATCCTCCGCCCGAGACTTCTGCTGAGTGTAAGTATAGGGAGCTACTTTCCGGAGGCCCTCAAACCCGAATCAACAAGCGCCGAAAAGTTGAAAAAAGCCAAGTGGACGGTAGGTCTGGAGAAATTCATCCAGGAACCCTTCAAAACGCCGGCCAAGCTCGTATCTGCCGCTAGCATAGTGAGTTTGACAGCCTATAAGTTGCTGTGGACGATTGATTCCACGAAACTTGAAGGCATTCACATCGCCGCGCAAGGCAATTTTACGGACCCAGATACACCTCAAACCCGGAAACGAAATCAGGCATTGCTGGGAAACGTTCAGCACAGCCCCACATGGATGACTTCTGGACAGTCAAAGGCCATCAGTAGCACAAATAAATCTCTGTCTATGTTGGACAGCAACTCAGCACTCAAGGGGGTAAACTTGAGCCCATGAAGCCCGGAAAAAGGACACCAGTCCGTGCAGTTTCTTTCTCCTAAGGAGTCATCAGTATATGGAACAAGCTGCAGGAGAAAGTGGTCGCAACACCGCTGCAGACCAATTTCGGACCAAATTGAACAACGTCTAGCCGTCCTTACCTCACACCATATTGTGAAGCCCCGCCCCATTTACCGAAGTCTTCGATTAGCAGTTTACCCTCAATAGACTTTCCTACTACCCCATTCGAGGAATTGTGATCCTGAAATTCTTTGTTTTCCGCCACAAGTAATCGATCAGACAAGTGTTTCTATTGCTTCCGTGCTGCTTGTCCATGAGTGAATCTCCGGAATTCGTGAAATAGACCTGAAAATGGCTTCGTCTGAGGGTGCAAAACTCAACGAAATTAATGGAACACCTCATAAATAACGGAAACGTACTGTTAGGAAGTTTGACTGTCCTTTGACGTCACACAATTTTGTTCTGTATTCCCGCGTGCGAGGGTACTGATTGACTTTCGTTAAGTGAAATCTTAAGTTTCACCATTCTGCCTGCGGCTGGTTGAATTCCTAGCTCCACCGGCACTACTTGCTGTCTATGCTTCGTCAGACTTGGCAAATGTAGAGCGAAATCCTTCGAAACCTTGTCACTTACGTCACCTTCGTCTTCCGCGCTTGGAGGGGACGTTGGAATCCTGGGTTTGTTCCCAATCCTGTTTAGGTTGGATATGATAGTTATCATCTATTATGGATGGCTAAAATCGTACACTATCCTTCAAAATCGCGCAATTGCAACTAGGGAAAACAAATCCACTGAGGTATACATTCATTTGGATGACACACACCGAATGACTAAGAAACTGGACGCTTGTTGGAAAAGCCGTAAGGCCTATGACCAGACCAGAACCAACACCAAAATACTGAAGCGTTTAAGGAGTGAAGTGAAGAGGTGTTCCTGAAGAAACGGTTTTGACTGGCTTTCCTTTTATCGTAAAATTGTGCACATAGAGCTTCGTAGTTGGCACTGGATGCGCAGTGGGCGGCTGATATGGGAAGCTCAG
The DNA here is from genome assembly GCA_008360955.1 of Fasciolopsis buskii. Classification (NCBI taxonomy): domain Eukaryota; kingdom Metazoa; phylum Platyhelminthes; class Trematoda; order Plagiorchiida; family Fasciolidae; genus Fasciolopsis; species Fasciolopsis buskii. Next base: position 11,220 of record LUCM01002543.1, on the reverse strand, counting down.
GTAATGGTTGTCTTGCCCTGATAATGAGAAGTCTACCCACGTTCCTTTTTGCGATGCCGGAACGTTGGACCATTCATCAAAACAAAACGAATAACTAATTCATTTGCAGTAGTGAATGCGGTTTTCGTGCATATTACTGAAACTATTTGGGATGTTCGTTTGGTTACCCCACTGCTACTTTCCTGCATAAAGTGAACTGAACTGACCTGGAAATTCAGTGTTGCGCCGTTACCAGCGCTCAATATGGTCAGCGTCTTCAATAACTGCGCAGAACTCGAGACCGCCGTAAAGGTTATATGTCTCGGTGACAGCGCGGTTGGCAAGTCAAAGTGGGTTCATTTATTTAACTGCTTATTTAAGGCTTATCGAACGTTTCCTAATACAAGAATTGTATCCTTTTGTGAATGATGATGACCTCTCTAGGGGCGACGGAACTCTCTCGCATAGTAACTGCCGCGTTTTTCTGCCCTTCTGAATGAGAAGTAATATACTTATTCTAGTGAAACCTGAAGTAATACAGTATTTATCAAAATGTCAACTATAATTAAGGCTCTTCGTGAGTTATATGTAGACCTGCAGAAGGTCAACGCCTACACGACCATGCATAATCGAAAGCGAACGGATTTCTCTGGAATGATTTATATGGAATATTTGACAACTAGACGGTACCTTTATCACCTAACAATGGTAGAAGTACGCTGCTACATTATTTATGGATGTTTCCTAAATTCCATTTTCATCTTGCTCGGTGGTTTGGCGCACATCCCAACGACTGAAAGGGTTTTTATTCAAGATTACAAAATAGCATATTATATTACTGAAAATATATAGTACGGCGTATTATACCGGAGAACTGCTTTCACTTTTGTACTTCGTCGTATGTTTGGCCGGGATTATGATCCCGTGCGGATACACAATCGGCCACGTACGCAATGACAGTTCCTGCGTTCATCAAAGGTAGCAACTGCGCGCTGCATTCTCATTGGTGGGCAAAAATTTTGTGGACCAATCGCATGTCTGCTGCAAAACATAGGCAGGAAGTTGTCACTTACTCACATTCTGTACAGCGAAATGCACAGATTATGGTAGCAGGGTATTTAAGCTGCACTTTCCACTGATTTTGTTAACACGGAACTTAAGATTCAACAGTTTTCATAGCAAAGTAGTTCCAATCACAATGCATGATTTCAGTACGTCCTTATTGCTTAAAAATGGATTTTGAAGGACTCCCTATTCACTGGTTCACAGCGTGAAATAGTATTGATGGCCTTTAATCTCATTTTCTTTGATGTAAAACTGTTTCATTTTTAATTCTAATACTCAGAAGTGCCTCGTGACTGATTGCAGTCCCTTTCAGTGGCTACGTGGAGATACTGTTTCCGCTATCATCCACATGCAGTTACTAAGGCCTTCCTTCCAATAACTAGCCATATTCCTTACCACGATTTTACTTGGCATGTCAGCCCACATAATGTGCATTAGTATACAGAAGGAAAACAAATCGAACGACAGATGGTCTGTGCGTGTATGTTGTTTACTGGTGAAACCAGACGTCCGAAACTTCGTTGGACAATAAGGAATAACGTCAGTTACATTCCTCCAGCAGGTATTTAAAATAACCAATCAGAAGACCCAAAGCAAAAATTGTTCTAGCATGTCCACGTTCAAAAACTGCACACAAAAGCATGCACAGATTGTGTTAGCGAGGCGTTTGCAGCTTACAGGCGTGCCTGTGTTTCGGATCACAAGGAGATGAAAATATTCGCTATCCATTCTGATGACACAGTTGTTTATTTTATTATTTGAATGGCTTCCGCATTGAGGAACGTCCACTTTAGTGGTATATAGCCCAGCGATCCTGAGGAAGAATTTGGTCAACCAATTGCCAATGAACTTAATAAAACGTCATGCAGACTTTCACGCCAATTAGTTATTGTATGGAAAAAGTAAAGTGACATATGTTAACCGTGTTATTTACAAGACATGGAAGACGTGATGTAAGTCCGTGTAAGTACCCTGCTTGTACGACTGACTTGTTGGAGCAAACCTCCAGCTAGCCTATTAAAAATTGAGTGCTAATTGACTGACCTTTTCCATACCACTGACCAGGCGAAGCAAAATCGTTGATCGATCAATTGTAGAAACAATTTTATAGGCCCGTTTCATTAAATGAGTAGACAGCTCTTATTTGTGGGAATTGTGACTGTTTGCTCAAATGGACACTTCCTGCTACATATTGTGGGTGCAGAAATATGGTGCAAGATTTAGCTCAACCGAGTTAATATCAGTTTTTGCAGGATAGAAAGGACCATAGTGGCGAAATGGACGTCCAAATCGGTAAATTTTTGGCAAGCTTCTTTGGCTTCTAACTTTGTGTGAAATTTAATTTTGTTTGCTTCTTGAAAAGCAGTTTTTGGAGTAGTATCAAGCTTATACAGATATGTGCATTTGCACATTACGTGCACAATAACGAGATACCGACCTCTTTCTTATGAATTATTCCTATGAGGAGTTTTAGTTCCAAAAGTTCTTGATATCTTTTCGATTATAATGCATGATTTTGGTATGCCACTGCTATCTAAAACCTGATTTGGAATGAGGATGAACTCACTATCGCACAGTGCTGTTATGTGCAACTCTGAGCGTCAATCATTTTCTTTTGTTGGTGCAAAGTTGTTTCACTTTTATTCCTACTACTTATAAAAGCACTATTATCGATCGCCGTCTGTTTTCGCAACTATTTGGGAACATTTTTTCTGTTGTTGCTTGTAAACCTGGCATGCACTCACTGCAGTCCTCACTTCAATAAAGAAAGGTTTTCCTGACTACGTTTTACTCAGTACGTTAGTCTCCGGGATGTATACCAATTTATAAAGAGTACAAAATACCAATGACTTCAGTCATTGGCGCAACTGGATGCCACAATTTGCTTTGGCTGATAAGAATAGAACGCAGATTCTAAGGGATTGGCGAAACTTCTGAACAATCGATCAGAGTAGTCAGAGCAAACATTACTACATCCTGTGAAATTTCACAGACTGGGAAAGGAAACACGCACAAATGTTATTATTGGAGATGCTCCCAGATCCAAATTCACTGTACTTCACCACAGATCTTCAACCCGCTCGACAGATTCCACCGACGTGCAGGGAACAACATTCTCGAGCAATCTATTCCAGAGTACTATAGTTTGGTTCATCAAAACCCTGGCTCTCATTTCAATCTTAAAAATACTCGTTTGTTACTTTGGGATGTTTCTCTTTGTGCCACATACGGGGAAACTCAAAACGATCATTAGTCTCTACGCTCATTATTGTTTCCACAATCTTAAAGAATTGTATCAAGTCTTCCCTACTTCGTCTACCTTCCGTTGGATGGGGGCTCACTTCTTGAAATCATAGTGAATAATCCTCTTCCTACTGCCCAGCCACCATTCCTGTTGCTAGATGTCGTATCTTTTCTATGAAGCTTACATCCTTGACGTAGTATGGAACCCAAGATTGTAAACGTTTTTCGAGCGAAGGATGCACTAGCATGTAGCATATATTTCTCGCCTCTTTCGCTTGTTATGATTATGAATTCTGGTTGGTATTTCTCTGGAATTGCTTGACTCTGCATAAACGACTAAAAAACATGCTTGCCGGTAAACCGTAAATCTTTTTCCCATGGAGTGCAACTCAGGGCTCTGATCTATAATTGACACTTGTTGAGATTCCGTAAGGCATCCTATCGAGATGACTATCATTTTGATGCTTCTAAATCCTTGGATATATCCTCTCCCCCTACCTTGACATCAAAAGCGAAGATAGTGCATAGTTTGGCCAATTCCCGTACTAGTTCATTTATAAATAAAAGGAACGGTCTCATGCATAATCCTTTTGTGACATGTTCTTATCTGGATTTATAGCTACTCACTCAGCTGCTACAAAACTGCATCACTCATTGCCTTGCTGATCTAGTTAAACCAAAGTCTGGTGGTTTGTAGCCCAATAGAGAGTGACGCAGGGAATCGAAGGCCTGATAAAATTCAGAATACGGATCTCGACTGATTTACTTTCATTCTAATGGTGAGTTATCTCATCCAGACACATCAGAGGATTTAGGGACAACATGTATTTTACAAATCCTCGCTGCGTCAAAGTATGGGGCCTGTTGGTTACCAGGTGCGAACAAAATTAGTCCCCAACTGCATGTTACAGGAGCTTGAACAATACTGACGTTAGACGTACCAGGCTGTGGTTGTCAACCTTTTTGCCTGAAACTTGATTTGCATCTGTTGACTACTGTAGCCCTTCTCCAGTACCTCGTAAAGTCTCCGAGCCTTAAGGATGTTCCGTACATTTTTGTTGCGGGAATGGATAGAACATCCGATACAGGCTGGACAATAGCCGGATGAATGCCGTCTAGTTCTGAAAGTTAAAGCTAGTTTTAGCTTTAATTCTCGTAGTATTTTGCCCTTATTTCCCCTTAACGTATTTGACTGAAGTACCGTCCCTATTTATTGGGGTTCTCAGTAACTTCGGACCCCGCTTGGAGGTACACGCTTCTAAAGAGTAAGAAAAGAGATCCAACTCTACCTTTATCCGCAAGCACTAGCGCATCATCATTCCTTTCCAAGATTCCTGCATATATTCTGACATAGCCTTCTCAGACCACATGTAAGCATAGAACCATTTGGGATTTGCTTTTGTCTTCCGGTATAATTTCATTTTATATTCAAGCTTAGTATTTCATTGCATTGTTTGGAAGCTGTTCTTAACCCTGGAATATGCTATCGAGCTTCGTGAGTCTTATGTCCCTTGTAACGAACCCATAACCGCCTGCGGGATTGTGGTCACTTTTGCTCAGTAGTTTTCTTCATTACTGTAGATCAAATATCATTCAGGTTTCTATTTATCACTGGACCTAAGAGTGATGGTT
>LUCM01002541.1:215456-260456 GCA_008360955.1 Fasciolopsis buskii | reverse complement strand
ATCTGCTAAATATCTAACCATATATCAATCTATCTATCTATCTGTTTATCTATCGATTTATTTATCTATCTATCCATCTGTATCTATCTATCTATCTATCAATTTATCTATCTATCTATTTATCTATCTATCTATCTATCTATCTATCTATCTATCTATCTATCTATCTATCTATCTATTTATCTAAATATGTATCTATCTATATATCTATTTATCTCTCAATCTATCGATTTATCGATTTATCTATCTCTCTTTCCATCTATCCGTCTATCTATTTATCTATCTATTTATATATCTATCTATCTCTCTATCTATCTATCTATCTATCTATTTATCCATATCTCTATATATCTATCTATCTATCTATCTCTCTGTTTATCTCCATCTATCTATCTATCAATTTCCCTATCTCGATCTATCTCTCTGTTTATCTATCTATTTAACTATCTATCTATCTATCTATCTATCTATCTATCTATCTATCTATTTACCTATTTATCTTTATATCTTTCTATCTATCTATGTACACCGATCTACCAACCGAATCTCTCTACAACTCTCTTTTTATCCATTTATCTATCAATCTATTTATCTATCTATCTTTTTATCTATCTCTCTATCTATTTATATTTCTATTTATCCATCTATCTATCTGTCTATATATCTATCTATCTAACTATCTATCTATCTAACTATCTTTCTATTTATCTATATTTATATCTACGTATCAATATGTCTATCTATCTATCTATAAATCTATCTATCTATATATATATCAGCACCGATCTACAAATCGATCTATCTATCTATCTATCTATCTATCTATCTCTCGATCTATCTATCTATCTATCTATCTATCTATCTATCTATCTATCTATCTATCTATCTATCTATCTTTCTCTCTGTCTCACAATNGGGAAAAAATCGGTTCATCTCCTACACGAAAAGTATTGTCTGTTTCGCAAAGTAATCCAACTCTCACCTAGACTGGTGACTCGAATTGGGGGATGGCGTTTTGGAATAGCCGAATTAAGCCGAATTTTCTTATCTCCATGTGTTCGATCTCGTTTCGGATTTCAGCATGCGTATGTTTACTCCTATGCGTCTGGGGGAAACTAAAATCTAATTTAGTGCCGTTGCATGCGATTTAATGATATCAACTTTGTCCAGGTGAACAGACAATGTTTGATTTTTCTCATCGAAATCAAACGCCGGAGAACAGGCGATGAAATTTCTTCATACACATGCATCCGCTTTGGGTGGCGGACAAAACACAGTACTGTTGTGTATAGATTGTCTTCTACGCTTGTATACAACATCTTTTCCTCGGGTGATCAGCCACCGAGTGTGTGTCAGAACGACATTGAGGGGGGTGAGACAGAGGAACAGAATGCATGCTTCTATTAGACAAAGAACAACGCCAACCGAAATCATGCATTAATGATACACATGGTTCACACCAATCGAAATTGCTTTTCTAACGTCGTCGAGTGCGTGCGTGTGTGTGTGCGAGCGAGCGAGCGAGCAAAAAATGGAAACTTACAGCTTTGCTTCTCCCGTTTCGCGTTAGACTAAAAAGAAACAACAAGGCATTCCACTTAAAAGGCTAGATGTAAGTAAATTTTTCATGGATCAATGAAACCCTAAAAATAGCGATATCATTTACATATTGTATCTTCATCTAGTTTATCTGTTAGAATTATGGTTTGGAAATATCGGTACCATATGTTGTCGGATAGAAACCTAGGGAGTCGAATTCCATAGTTATTTTGATAGCCAGCGTACGATTTAACACAATAGTTAGGATGCATGCATGCAGTTCATTTACGAAATATAACATATAGTTGTTCTTCATGCAATATCAAATAGCAAATAGATGAATTTAATTACTCGACTGGTTTTATCACACCAAGTGATTATAAATCCAAGGAATTATTATTGAGTTTACACACGGCTAGACTGCGACTGACCAGTTTGCAACATATGTCCTATTGTCATGGTGGCCGATTAAGGATCAAAGATGGCGTGGACACATTACCTTTGGAGCAGCTCTGATTTATGCCCCAGAAATATGACCGTTGGAAACACACTTGCGAAGACTGTAGCTGTCGGAGCACTATTCTGTTTGTTGTATCAGCAGGGTATTACGGGAGAATTCTGTCCGTAATCGATAGGTTACGTTCAGGATATTGATGCTTAGTTTGTGGTCTTTAAAAAGCGCGTTTAATGTGAATAAATTAGTGTTTGAGTTGTGTTGCACATCCCCACAGAATACTTGCATCTTTGCTCATTGTGCCTTACGGAAGGCACTGGTCCGTGTGATCAGACTATAATTTGGCGAACTCAGATGAAAGCCTTAAACACGAGATTTCCCCCAATAAGTCGTGTTAGATTACCCTTTCGCAAATGTAAGTTGGTAGTAATAGATGATATGAGATTCTTTCAAACTAAACTTTTTCTGTCATATGCACCTCTCCAACTTATTACCACACAATTAATCTTTCACTAGTTGTAATTTGTTTCCGTTTCGAGAAGTTGTTTGTATGTGAAGTAGCAACCCTGACCGGAGCAAACCACTACAATCCACTATATTCAATCTTGAATACATGCCACAGGTGTTTTGACATATCAAGGATACCTGAACGGTACATTCCACTTGTTCTCATCGGGGCAACTTGATCAACAATCTTTTGGTAACAGATGAGTTCACACGAGCAGAATTCGGCGGTTTACACCAGTCAATGTCTTTTTTAACTTTATGTCTACAAATACACACAGAGACATTGACTGTTCTCGTGACCAGATTTGTACGGTGCGCTTATTTTCTTTCTGCTTACGCAATTCGAACTAACATGGATGGCAATGTGCGCGAAATTAGAATAGGTACGAGATGAAGAGTTCTTCTTTTGATTCAACCGTGGCTCAGTCTGAAACGGATAACAAACAAAGAAACGGACTAGAGCCCAAGGTTATTAAATACATCAGCTAGTTTTAACAGTTACGCAATCAAAACTCGTGTGACAGCACATAAATGACCCGTCTCAACATAAACTTAATCAGTGTAATAATATTTAATGAGCTCGTTTTATTCGAACAAAATCACATTAATTCTAGGTTTACAGTGCTGCTCTCCGAATATTCCGCTAACCCGAGAGGATTCAACAATCGACCGGCAAATTTCCTTTATAGTTATAATTATTCCGTAGAATAATTGCGCTCAATTAGTTCCCTAACACGTAGCAGAAACTTAAGGGAAAAATCAAATGTCCTTCTTCACTTTGTTTCAACAAAATCGCACAGTTCCAAAAAGAAAAAATTACTACTAATAAGATGGACATCATTTGATCTTTAACTGAGAAGAGTTGGAAATTTTCTCCCAACTTCGAATGTTTTCAAGTTTCTGGATATTTTCCAGTAATTTCTTTATTTTGTCTTCGTTCCTCTGGACAATCTTTGAACTTCCAAACCCAGGCAAACCAATATCCCCTCCTTAGGTTGTCATAAAATTACAGTCAGTTTCAACTTTTTTCCTGCACATACATGTTTGACAAACGTTTTCTCAGAAAGATAGGTCACTTTGATACACCCAAACACACTTTTAATTTAAACAATACCACTCAAAGTATTAACAAAACAAATTACAGAATGTGTACAACACACATCTAAACTGGACCAATAATTAGTGTATACCTGTGGTGAACGGAATCAACTTCACCGCTGTCAAGTAAAATGACTTTTGAAATTTATTTGGATAACATGAAGACGTTTGATTTAGAATGGTAAATCGAAGTCATAGGTAATTAAAACAATGGTGCCAACGAGCATAAATTATTCTGGACAGAGAACAAACGTTACTCACATGACATAAACTGGATGATCGGTAGTACAATTGAACCCATCCTCACTACCCTCCTGTTCTGTAGACCTTTTGAAATGCGTGATCGGGCAGTATTTATTCTCCGGTCAACGGTTGTTCGCGATTTCTACTTTGTATGTGAAAAAATATGGAAAAATAGAACTCGAACAGAAATGTCATGATATGTGAAGTTGTTTGTTTTAAAATGGCTGATTCAAACTGCCGCTAGCAGTGTAAAATACTGCGAATCCTAGCCACTTTTTTTGCGCTGCGTGTTTAGTTATCACCACTTTTAGCCGCGAGGAATACGATATTCAACTGTTGAGCAAATTTCTTCGCATTTAAAATACTTCTGTGCAATAACGGGTCCTCGTCACTTACGAAGAGAGGATTACTGTCCTAAATGGATGAGTTGGACGGCAATCAAAACAACTCTTTCGAATAAAAAATTATTTACTTATGCTCCATTTGGTCGAACGCAAGTTCAGTCACAGTGCACGATACAATCGATTCTAGTTTTCACCTACTGAATTATATTCAAGTAGTAGAAATAACTCACTCCCTATTACGTGATTTTTATAAGGTTATCCGCAATCTTGCCAAAAGGCATGTGGTTAGCCCACGGTTCTCGTAGTTCTTAACGTTTTCATGGAATAGTTCACTATGTGATGTCAACGCTCAATCCGCCATTAAGAAACCATAGGCACTGTATAGTTGTCATCCTAGTTAGGAATCACCGCCAGTGCATATCCACGGACCCGAAATGGGACGCGCAACAGGGACGAACGCGGTGCGCGGTACGGATATTTCGACAGATGAAGGTTAATCACGCAAAACGGAAGGCCCACTCGGAAATCAGGAGATGAATCAATAAAATGAGATCATCGTTTTGTTTCAACCCGATCATTCTCTTAAAGACCTAGAGGGAAAAGACCATTGCCAGTTAGCCATAGGTGCAAACAGAGGTGGGAAATTCGATTCACAAACTACCACTAGTGTTTACGGAGACATACAATTTAGCACTTCCTTCCGTGTACAAAACAATTCCTATACGGATCCAAAATATACTCGAGCTCCCAGTGTTCACGAGTTAACAAATTAAAATTTTATCGCATGAATCTAGTTTATTTAGCTGATTTTTAGCAGTCAACGTTAATCGGCTTTCGAAATGCACGTTTTCTTTTAAATGCCTCTAAATCAAACACGATTTCCATCCCCTCGATTTGGCTACTTCTTGGAGATAATTCCTAAATGGGCTTAGATGATATTTAAAAAATTCATTGTAAGTTATCGGCCGTAAATAACATTAAATACTCACTAGCCCGTATCTTTTATTTCTTCCTGTTGGTCGGCCAATCAAACTCTCGTCTTCTATTGATCGAGTATCTTCAATTTGACGTTTATTTGTTTTAAACGAACGGTTCAAGCAATGTTTACTCCCTGTGAAACCAATAGGATTCCTTGGAGCTTCCTGCTTAATTCATTTGTTTAAAATGAATAGGCAAACCCACAGTCTCCACCAATCTTTCTTAGTGTGAATGTGATCGAGAGCGTTGATAGCCGTCCTTCAAACACGACGGCTATAAGCAGTCTGGCGTGGACAGTCAGTCTTCTGCTGATAGCACATGCTTGGGCAGCGACTCAGTCATTCAGTGTCTTAACTCTTTATTAAGGCTATGACTCAGAGGCTTTAGCTGCTGGCAAGCTTTATGCTATTAGTTGCAAAATGAGATGCCCTAATAATGAAAGTCCCATCGGCTTTTTTTCGATGTACAGAGCCGATCATCAGAGGCGCTTTAGCTTAGTGGGTGAGAAATTTCGTTTTGTGATTTGGCTTACTGAAATGCCGTTCAGTAGCTAACCTCGTGAAGTCATGTTTTACTAGTAAATGGTGGAACGATCACTTGCTGCTGTGCAACTATTTCCAACCTCGTCCCACATGCATATCCTCCAGCTAGATCGGTTAGAATGAAGCCACAAAATTACGAGCTGGGTAGGATTCATTTATACGAAGAAGAGCAAAATTTTAGTTAAGAGATATTTCGCAAAATCCATGTCAATTTTTACGCTGTTTGGAAAATGAGCAGTGATTAATTATTGCATTCAGTTAAACAGCCTCAAAAATGATGTAAGGAGTGCATCGAAAGATCCATGAGCCATGTATTGGCTTTAATTGTGAATGATGTAATGCTAGTAACAGCGTTGTTGGTATATGCAATGCGCCAACGTTTCCATTACCGTGGGTAGTCTTTCTCAAGGCAAGTTTTACAATCAAATTACTGAGGGAATGCTCACATGCCAGAACACTGAAGGAAAGAAAAGTGCAGACCTTCGGATAAGTCGAGTTTATCTAAACTCGAGCGCGATTCAACCATCGCTCTGCGTGCCATAGCAGAGGAACACAAAATCGATTATGAAAACACAAAAGTACTCCAACGAGGATTGAGAACCTGCACTGAACGTAAATTAGTCGAGGCTCTGGCGGTAAGCAGCTACCCCACGTGCATCAACGGGAACGATGGAGCAGAGATTTCGGAGAAATGGATAGCCTTAACATCTTTGAGAAACACATTTTATGGGTTACCACGCTAGTTTGCCCAACCACCACGGCGACGCATGACGTGAAGGACAATTATTCTCTCACCCGACCGGCAGTTCAGAGTACACACACTCACAAACACATACAGACAACAAAACATCATTTGGCATGTAAACATTCCCTGTCATTTGATTGTAAAACTTGCTTTGAGAAAGACTACCCACGCGGTAGTCGAAACCTTGGCACATTACATCTAACGACAACGCTGTATTATTAACATTGTCATTCACAATTAGCCCCAAAAATGTTTACATTTCGAAATTTTCGTGCAGTTTCACGCAGTTACTTCCGTCGGACGCGTTAACACACGTTTGAGAATGAAAGCGGACTGGGCGGTTCAAAGAGTTTTTCTTCGGATTCAGCTCGTATGTTTCAATAAGGCTAGCGAAAAAAAGCTTAGAAATTATGACAGAAATTTCCAAATTACACTTGCCTTTGGAGCTGATTCCAAGGCATTCGCACCTTCAATGAATGTGAGGATCGTTGCTATGGGGAAAACTCTGGACACTTACAATGTCGGTTATCTATCGTACTTGTTAAAACCCGTAGCCGTCTTGATTCACACACACACACACACACACACACACACACACACTGGCCTGCCTACCTACCTACCGGTCCACCTGCCTACACAGACACAAACGTACACGCAATGCATACATACATATATACATACATGCACATGCACAGGTGACAATGTCCAACAGTGATGTCCAACCGTCTCCTACTACCACCTGGTATCTAGGCCTATCTTATTCGGAATCATTGCTCCAATTGTATTGTCCCGTAAATAAAAGTCCGTTGGAGTAAGCTCCAGCTAGCGTGGGCTACGCAGTTCTTCCCCTTCATTTTACTCGTGTTCCTAAGGGTTTCGCAGAGAGGACCTTTGAGGTCCCGGTAGCGCAAATCATTGAGCTGCTTCTTTCTGCCATGATTTTTGTCAAATCAAATGCGGAAAATATGACATATTGGGATTCGAAAACAATTTAAATGATAGCATAAGGGCTATGACAGATTGAACAGCATAGGCATTGTTTGCGATACAACGGAATAGGAAAATCGGTAAGTGAATTAGGCTGAGTACACGAAATCCTAATTCCACGATACCGCTCAATTGATCAGTGCTTGGCACGCTGCGTACCGTGTCCTCAACAGTGCTAGTTGACTACACAAGTGGTGAACAGAACACACTGTAGTTCGTCTTGATCATCCAGGACTTCACAGGAATAAAAAAATACAGTTAGTAATTACAGGTTTTTGTTTGTTTTTTTTTGCACTGAAAAACGAAATACCATCCGAAAACATTAACGATTTTATTCTTTAGTGTTTACTAAAATGGTTTGTCATGCATATCCTTCAACATTACCAATCAACTTCAGCCGCAGATGTTACACTTTTGAGTATTGCCGGATTGGAAGATCTACTCACCAGTGGTCGTCGCATGAGTCCATAGTAGATCGTTTTTATGTTTAACTTCTGTCCAGTGAACTAACCAAGGTGACCATAAACGATTCGCTTAAAGTCTGCGGTGCACCCAAAAGGCTTTTCACTACCATCAGTCTCCCATTTTGTTCCACCTTGCCTGGTAATGTCCCAACAGGAGTCGTGCAAACATGTCCATTCTCATTTGAGGTAGAGGTAGTCCCTAAGTAGTATAGTCATTTGTTCACTAAGCAAAACAAAGTCATTCCGGTGCACGATTTGTACGCTCCTACCTTGACTCACAACAAGTCAAATCAGACAAATGCATCCTGCGTATACTCTTCGCTTAGTTCTTCTTAACTTAGGACTCGTCACAAAACATTTTGAGGCAATAAAATTTCTTAATGGAAGCATGAAATCTTTGACAATCCTAAAGGTATTGAGGGTTTGGGCGAACTGTTTATAAAGCGGTCCCCTACAGCGAACAGTTCACCTACAATGAAAATCTTGACGTATCTTTGTATGCTTCTTCGGAATAACGCTGATTTGATTTTGCAACCAGGCTTCGTGTTCGCCAAAGTTGCATTCGTATGGACAAGTACTTTGTCCGAAATAGGTCCACAGATGAAAATCTTTTAGCCTCGGTAAGAATCGAATCTGCTTATGAATACAATCCATGGACTAGCACCACATGTGCTTAACTGGCCCAGCTGTGGGGTTTGCGAATTTCATTTGAGAATTTTTAGCCGTTGGCCTAAATTAAGTAGTCGCATGTCTACCGCCGTATCTGGATCGATCGTTTCTAAGGCGAAGGTGGTGTTTCTGCTTAGGTCTGAATAGCCCTGAGGTCAATGTTGCTTCACATTTGCATACGCCATTAATTTCCCACTGCTGTCAGTCCACTTATTGCGAGAATATAAGCTAAAATAACTTGCTATCTTCGTACTTGTTCCAATTTCTCTTTGGGATTGAAACGCGTTGGTTCTCCAAAGTGGTGTGGGAACAGTTCTCTACTGATTGAAAACAATGACTTATTTACAACCAGAAATAAAAAGGATCACAGTCAAGGACCATCAAAAAAAGCTGGACTATTGGGTAAAAGCAACGATAGAAAGGGTTGCTTATCTTGAGGTTACCAAAACAAAACGAAACAGAGGTAACCACTTCAGTTTGTTTGACGGATAACGGTAACAAATGTCGGTCTCAGGTCATATGTGAAAGGGAGCCGAGCAATCAAACAGATGACCCGCGTGTATCTGAAGCATTAAACGCTCATTAAACCTCATGTCACGAAGTCTAATGAAATCGGCCTAGGGTGTCAAAGTTGCACAAAGTTGTCCATCCATTCGCTGAGTGATCGGATCTCTAACAATTCGGTAGAGGGGTGATGTTTTTAAAATCTATAACGATCATAGTCTTCAAAGTTTAACCACTGGCTATTTGCATCAAAACATTGGTTAGCTCCCACTGGCGGCAACAATAACAGTTAATGAGCAAATGCTCGAGAAAACGAACTAATTCAATCACTGTACACTGTACACCGAGAGATTTAGAAGAATTTGATCAGTGGCAAATTAGTCAAGAAAGCATGTTCATTGTACACTGTGAAGTTTGACATGACCAAAAATAACCAGCGAGATCTTTTGGAACGGATTATTTTGGTACTGATAACACAGTCATCCAATTTGCCAGTAGTATGTACAAGGATGGTGGAATGAGGCTTCTGCAGGAGCACAGGATCGGTCTCACATTTGCTATTCCAAGTCATGAACGACTACTGCTTTTTCGTTTAGCGCTAACATCTCGGTTGAGTCATCAAAAGTAAATTTGAATGAGAGGTCTGTTGCGGCATCGTGATTGATTTATCCAAAGTTGTTCTCCCGTTAGACAACTGCGAAATCGGTCGTGTGCTTCTGTGGAGTTCTTGTACTGCCACTTTTATACATACTGATGACAAATTAATGACTGGACTGATGACAATATTTCGTCATTCAGACGGTTGATCTTGTCGAACTACTGAATATCTTCCGATGGATCAAAGTGTGATCCTGAAATGGGCTCATCTTTCAAGCCCACTTTTCCTGATCCGAATGGTTAGTATTTGGCAGTTACTATGTGCATTCTACTGTTCTCGCCTAATCATTAATTTGATAATAATGACCTTTGATGCTACTCAGATCGTTTGGTGGGAATTTTAGGCACAGATCATAGTCAAGAGGCAACTGGTAGCCTTCCTTCACTACTGAAAGTGGTTGATTGGAGTATTATCTTCGCAACATCTGTACGGCAGACAGGCTGCAAGCCGCCCCTTTTGTAATTGTTACATATTGTGAGTTTCGGTACAATAAATTTCCTCTCATATATTCAGGTTCCAGAATCCAAACGAACACAAACGTCTTCGGATGAGCGATGGCCCATATTTGCTAGAATTGACCAAGTAGTGTAGTTTGAAAAAACACAAGCTCATTTTCAGTGATTCGTACTCAAGCTATTACATCACTGCATATTTAGAAAAGTTTTCTTTAGGAAGGATTGGATTAGTCAGATAAAAGTATGGGTGGGGAGGTCATTTGTCATGTTACATGCATGACCTGAATACACAAGAATGTGTTGTGTTAAGTGTTTTGTTGTCTAGGGTTTGCATTGGGACGGAAAGTGGGCCAGAGGAGTTGAAGCGCAGCAACAAATTGTTTTTGAGACCACAGTGGAGGATTGTGAAGACGGATCGCGATAGCTTCCGCAGTGCTCAAGATGCGACACTTTGCCAACCAGGACTGTTGACTCCAGACCTTATACAAAGTCCGGAAAGCTTGCGGCGCATTCACAGTGTGGTTAGTCTGTGCTAGATGTGAAACGACTGCGCTATTAAGTGACTTAATTGTTCCAGTGCCCAACCATGCAGGGTGGTGCTCACGGATGCGTTCAGACAAGCGCCTGGTCGTGCGGCCGATGTACATTGTCCCACAGGATCATGTGAATGTATAAACACAAAACGAGGCTGCAGAATCAGGGACTTTGTCTTTCGACCATAATGGCACTACGGGGCGGGATTTGAATAAGATTCGGATGGTGGATGCGTAAAACTTTTTGCTGATAGCGCTAGTTGGTCTTCTTCTTGCTCTCGCTACTACCATATCACTCCTGAATGGCAAGATATGCGTGGTGGCTTTCTCTCCACTATCATTCGCCTGGGAATTTCCATTTCTGTTCCCATTATTTTATCGGTTATTCGACTTGGGAAGCCATTTTTAATAGATGCTCTTCTCACCGCCTGAAGAACTACCTCAAGAGTATCTTCTGTGCATATTCATTTTGTCCTGGCTATGAGACATCTAATTCGGCTCCTCTTCACAATGAGAAGTACGAAGCTGTGAAAGTGGATGAATTGCCCATTCCACGTGACTTTCCCATGTATCGATCGCCGAATTGACCCGTCCCCTCGACGACGTAGTTGTACATCTAGGAATACAATTGCATTGTTCAACTCCATCTCTATTGAATTTCACATTTGCATGAGCCGAATTGAACTTATTCAATAGTTGGTTAGTTCTCGTCAAGAGGTTGAGTACACAAAATATGCATAAGTAGAGCGTTTGTATTGACGACTCGAGTGGCCCACTTTCCAACCTTGTCTTGAAAATGTCGGCTAGTAATGGGCCGAGTGGGGACCCCATTGCTGCGTCGTCCTTTTGGCGCTAAATGGAACTATTTAATTTAAACAGGATGTTGCACATACAAAAGAACAATAGTTGTTTCACGTCTTCTATCGGAAGACTAGTTGCTAAGCCACTGTTCCCGATGTAGTCACAGAGGTATTCGATTGCTTCCGTGATCGGAACGTTGGTAAAAAGGGCGGTGAAGTCTAAACAAAGTATTCTCCGTCATTCCATATTTAACTCTTACCTGGAGCCCGTGAGCTCAAATGTGTATTTGAGGCTATCTCTTGTTATCGTCTGTCTAACAGGTTCCAGTTTACTTTTTTGGTTCCGAAGCAGATTTACGAATTGTGCTCATTCGCTAAGTATACCTTTTATGCTTACAATGCTAAATCCATAAAACTGACGGGCTCATCATCAGTGCAGCTGATACGAATATCTTGCATCTCGTGCGTTTGAGCCAGGCTACTTATGAGTAGCCTATGACAATATTATCACGTTTGGCCGAACATCAAGCAAATGGGTTAGGTGGGTACCATATATTTCACTCCCTTTTTTAATGAATAACAAATGTCCTTACCTTCCAGGAAGGAGGCGCGGGCATCAGAAGGCTACCAGGTAGGTAGATTAACCGGCTGTGGGGAAGTTCGAGTTCGCGACCTTCTCGCCTAAATACCACGACCCTATTCGTTTGAGCACCGCCAAGTGCAAACGGCAGTAATTGCTCTGACATGTAGGATTTGATGGGGATTTCGCAGTCTAACGAGGTACCACAATGAGCATTGCCATGGAATAACATTACGTCAGTTAGTGACGAGTTACCTCGAAAATTTCTTGGCAGATGGCCTACTCTGGGTAAACTAGAGATGAACGGAAATGATCAAGTTATGAACCACAGAAACTTCGTGGGAAAACTTGAAGAACAGACAGCAGAGGTGCACAAGTGATCGTGCATGACGCTTGAGGATTTGTGTCATACTGTTAGTTCAGACATGAAGGGGTTATTTCGGTAGGGCTGAAGCAAGCTTTCGGTTTCACGATTGCCGAAACATAAATGCAATCACTACGACCTCGAAACCTTGGTCGGCTATATGGTCTGCAAACTTGCCGATGATTTGTCACGATTTTTATTTGGCTGAATGGCCTAATTAGCAAAATTTCTGGGAAAGTTGAGAACCCGTTCTCCTAAAACCTGGATTTCGCGCTGCTTTAACTATTTTGGCCAAAAAGTAACTTCAACCTACAAGCAGTAAGTGTAATTGTAACGACCAAAAGTTCGAGTCTTGGTCCGGACGAAGTCGATCAGTGATTCACAGCGCGATTCATCCATAAACAGACTTTCCACATCCTGGATAGTACATCAAAGCAACGCGCAGCCCAAAGTGACGCGAAACTCAAGGAAGAACAAGAATGTTCCGCAAATTGTACGGTACACTGACTGTAAGCCTCAGTCACAATGAAGCCAAAAGGTAGTCAAAAATAGGACAAAAATCTGTCACGTGTTTCAGGCAAATGCACGAAGTTCTCCTCAAGCCTGATCAGGTTGAATAAACACTTGCAAAAAATCAATGTGAACGAACGGAACATCTACAGGCGACCAAAGTGTACGACAAAACAAAAGTAGATTGTAACAACACAAGCTACCCCAAGTCAAGTGACCCGTGTGTGCACCAAATATCCGTAAAATAATCTCAAATAAAGGGCACAGGGACGAAACACCGAAAAGTAAATATATTGAGCCGAAATAGATGATGACCATTACGGGAGAGTTGGGCGGGAATAGTTTGTTATCGGTAGAGGAACGAACAGAATGGGTGAAAAGAATTTTCAACCAATCCAGTTGTTACAGTGATTCTTCGGTCGATCATTTGGACACATGGAATCTACACCGATTTGATCATAAGTGGCTTAACCTGCGCTGTTCGAGTCTCGAATTCTTTCGACCAAATTCCATTATACAAATCGTCCGATTTTCTTGGGTTGACAGGACTCACAATCATGGAGTCTGATTCAACTCAGGCAACAGGAAAAGAATTCAATGTGGCTAAATGGTTGACGAGTCCATATTTTATAGTCAGGTAACTTAATCTTCCTTTGTTATGCTGATCTAAAACGAACCGGTTATATATTATGCTTCAGGTTCATGAATGGGATAATGAGTTTTGTAACTTTATCCGTGGTGTTCTGTGAGATAATTTACCTCACAGTTTTTCGGCTGTGTTCAATAAGGCATGATAGTGAACCAACCGGCTAAACTGTGTTTGCCTAAAACACTAGAGGAGACATTTTGGTATCGAAGCTGTAAAGAATGAAATGTCCAAAGCAATACTCTGTCCACGTTTCTGTTCAACTCGCTACAAGATGGAAGTGGGATGTGTTTGAAGAAAATGATGAGCACTTGTATTAGCCTTAAAAAATTAGCTTTTTGCAGTACTGTTACTTGTTGTATTATTATAATCATTATTATTTGGCAAATTTGTGGGTAAAAAGGTAAAAAAAAAGAATTCATTTTATGTGAAGTTTACTAAAAACCGTTTACTACTTGCTTTTCCAAAAGTAATCGAATATTCAACACAAACCAAGGTTCATTTTTCATCGAAGGATTGTCAGGCTATCAAGACCAAACCAACGACTTCTATTCCAGAAAACATTCCCGTGAACCTTTGTATTCTATTGTGTTGTGTTGTTTAGATTTGTGATTACAAATCTTCGCATTTCAGTCAAAATACGAAAGGAAAAAGCAAGAAAAAGTGTTATACTCATCGTTTCATAGAAATGAGATAAATACTCATCGATGAATGATCTGAGCATATTATGGTAGTTTGTCCATGACATCGGCTGAACAAGGAAACAGAGTGTTGGCAAATCGTTTTTCTTGTTCATACGATTTTGATAACACTAGGTTACATTGTTCCAGGATTATTGCCAGAGCTGATGATCGAAAAGTACATTTCTGTCGTTTTTGCTAGAGTGAAACTTGCCGAAAGAAAATGGGCAGTTTTGGCCCTGTTTAGAGGTAGGCCTCTCAGGCGCGAGATGGAGATCCTAGCCTGCGCTAGTTAAATTTTACAATAAAAACTTGACATTTCCCAGATAAAGCGGTTGCTTGATCGGATTTCACTAGTTGTTTCGCATAAGCCCACCTCATTCGTGGCTGAACGTCACTTTGGAGATCGTTCGCTAACCCTAACCTGGAGTCTTATCAGGTGGCCGAAATCTTTTACTCACTTTTGCTCGGTTCTGATCGCGAAAACACTACATCATTTTGTATGTTCTCGCAATGGGACTCCATCTTTAAATTTTGTAAAATTTTATTTCATTGACAGTTGAAAATATTATATACCTCTGAGGATCATTTCATTAGATTAGCTTGCCGTTTCATCCCAGTTGTTTCGCGATTAAAATATTGACAGACCGAGAACAACGAGCAATTATTTTATTCGATCAGTCGACAACGAAATAATTCGCCGACCGTATGACGAGGGATTTCCATTTAGTCTTCGAAATTTTCTACACAATGCGGAATTTTGATAAGGCCAGAGGAGCTCGTTCAAACTGACAACGGTAGCAGACAGACTTTCATGAGAAATTCCAACGCCGTGACTCGGCTCCAGGCAGTTTGGAAAACATTTCCAAATGATTGTTCAACCAGTACTCTATCTGGTCTGATTATAAGTAGTTTATCGGACGTCAACCCCAAATGATATAGCCCCGGTTTCCATGGATTTTGCAGGCCAGAGACCTCTAAGAGCACCAGACGAACGACTCCAAGATGAGGGAGGTATTTTCTGTAGTAGATGAAGAGTTTACACTCTCTCTAAGACTTTCAATTGAGTCTTTTGTTTCGGATTGAAGTCCCAGCTGCGACGCGATGGATATGCGTTGCTGGTGATTCCTAACAAAGGTGAACCAGATGTACAATGCTTCCATGTTTACCAATGGCAAGTCGGATGTTGATATTGTACGAGCAACCATTCAAAAAAACCTATTAAATCACACGATTCTTTTTTGATCGGTCGATCCTATTCAAAATGACAAGCTTCACTTGAATGATGATATCGGATATTTGGTCTCATATTGCCTGTCGTACTAATGGGAAGATTCTAGTGAAATCTTATCCAGTTCGCGGTAGAATGCGCTCTGCATTCATAAGGTACACGGAAATGGTTTCACTAAAGTGATGGTGATCATACGTTCATATTCTTTTCAGTCATTCACGTAGCATTAATTTTACGCGAGATATGAAATGACAACGGAAGTAAGTTGGACCGGATTTAAAAGTATTGCTTAACTAAATTCGTTTGTCGAGGACGGGAACAGGAAACTAATTTCGATAGCCAGTATCTTCTGCAATTTTTTCCCAAGACACGGAGGAGGGGACAGAAATTCAGAACTGTTCAAGACAGATGTGGCAATGATAACTTAGAATAGGGAGTTATTTGACCGAAACCATAGAATGTTTTGAATGCTTTTCGCTCAATCATACCTTGATCACCAGAGGGTTCGTCCAACTCGATAACTTCAAAACTAAGTGGCCAGCAGTTACTAGTGCCAGTATTCTTGTTTGATTTCATTTTATCCAGTCCAGCCATCTTGAGTATGGCCAAAACTTTCTGAGAATTTCTCAGTTACTCAGTAATCAAATGTAAAATACAACTGTGTCGCGAAGACAAGGGAATCTACCTGAATCCGCATATTTTAATGCATTTTCAAACTCTGTCTTGTGAAGCGGTTGTGCAAATAAAAGCTGTTGAACATACCCGTTTCGTTTATTTGTATTTATGCCAATATATCAGAGTATATAAGAAAAATTCTAAGGAATTTAAGTAGTCCGTGGAAATGTAAGTAAAAAGGTGGATTGATGGTGTTTCATGCATTCCAAGGAATGAGTTTACATGTGTTGTTTTACATTCACTCACTTCCGGCTCAATCTTCACTAACCCGTTTTGTCATCGTGTCAACTGAAAATTCGCAATCCGTTCAGTATCTGAAGAATCATCCGAGGCATGCCTGGTCCTGATAAACGAGGTAATCATTGAGGCTAATTGGACAACACCAGCCCCCTTTGCAAAGATGCCCTGGTGTCATCCAGATGATCAAGAAATCGAGAGTATGTCGACTGTGCGGTTGCACTGATGCTACACACATTTGGAGCTTGATCTAAGAAAAAAATACTCATAGTGTGTCAAAGTTTTTTTGGCATCAATGGTTCGTGGAGCGATCCCATAAACCGGGAATCGGAAACGATGGACAGTTGCTGCCATGTTTCCTATACCATCAGGAATGGACTCGGTATGATTTCAGTGATTAAAACTGCTAACAATTTTGTTTGAAACAGATTAATAATCGTTTGAATAAATAGCAATTTTGTTTTATTTTTTGCTTGTTCAATGAATGCAACGCTTCTGGAAAATGAGTGCGCGCAATACCTAAATATTTAACTGTGTGCAAATATATAAATATATATGTGACGATAGATAGCACGTTTTTACTATCCGATATATACGTCGCATATAACAATTCGTTTTATAACAGTGGACAACTCATTCCAGTTCCCTGGAGAAGTATTTAAAAAGAAATAGACAAAATAACTCCACTTCGTGACAGTGCACATCCTATCAACGATTTCTAATCACCTTCGATAGCATTCCAGAACGCGAAATTGCTAAATCCGCTTGAACACTGTTGTCCCGGTCAGGCACTCACTAATTGGAATTTGATACGCACAATTAATTGGTTAGTGAATCAATTAGGGACTCATTGGTAATCTATGTTAGCAAACGGACCATTTGAGTGAGTTGTCCGCATCAGAATCGAACGGGATTAGTATTGTGATGAAAAAGAGTGGTGCATGGGATAGCTCTCAGTGGAAGTAACCTAGAATATTTGCAAAGAAGAAAGTTGACAGAGATTCTTAATTAGTTCCCCCACTAATTTGAGATATCAGTCTACACAAGCAATAATTCGATCCGCGTTAGAAGACAACAAGCAAATTTTACAGTACCAAGTAATGGATCAACCTTGATGCAAGACAATTTGACCAGCTTCACAATCGAGTCGCTTCTAGGGAGTCTGAGCAACAAGCAAACACGAGAATATGATCACAGTCGAGAATATCTGAGCTATATCACCAATATGTGGCATGGGAACGAAGTCGTCACTGTAAAGAAAATGCGTAGCTTGTTCACGCTCCGATCCGAGTGTAATAACGTGGCAGACATCAGCTTATTCATTTTACTGTAGCCCGTCATAACCAAACTTGCCAAAAGTTTTCCTCAAAAAATACCCATATGCTCCATTTATTCTGTTCAAGGGAATATTTGTGAATTATCTCTAACTCTGTCACAACTTTCATTTACAAGCAATTCTGGCAAGCAACTGAGCTTACTGCTAATTCGCCCTTCCGAAACTAGTATGTGAGGTTGTTACATGACTGGATTGGCTCAAAAATGAACAATGCACTCGCATTATAAGAATTGGATGAGATAAAGGGATTTCTTCATTTTGGTACTGTATCTCACCTGGGTGGTGAAATGTCTCTTCTCTCATGGTGAAGGCTCGATTGGCATCCGGTAATTTGAGGCATCTGTGGTGTCCGCATAACAACCACTTATTGAACAATGAGTGTGTTTGTATGGTAGCAATAAGACTGAAATGGCTGTACGACTCGGAATCATGGTAGTTGAGGCCAGATGTGTGAAAACCTTTGGTGTATGATCCACTGTATTCCTGATACCGGTAGAATATGGTGACAGAATGCCGGTAATAACTAAGAGGTTGAATTTAAGATGATTTGAGGGTTCAATCCCTACAAGACTTCCTGAGTGTGAGTAGATTCTGGTGGTTGGGGCATGCTTTGCATGTGTCCATAGAACGACTAGCTAGCCCATTCTATCGTTGCTGTTCACCTAGACACCTACTCATCATCATCATCGTTCAGCATTAAATAGCAAGGCAAGCCTCACTGACCGCTGCATTTCCCCAGAGTTACACGTTTATATAAAAAGAGTGAATATCCAACGGGAACAGGGAGTGGACCTACACAGGCGGGAAAAGATAAGATACGGCTGCAGCCAACAGCCAACACCTACTGGTCAGACGGTGGGTCAAGGTGATCAGTCAGTGACATGACAAAAGGAATGAAAAGTGTAACTACTCGACTGGATCGTTCATATCCAATAGTAATACAAATTTTGGAGTCAGAGAGATTCTCCAAATACGATACTTGGAGACAGTAAATGATATGGCTCCGTGTCACAGTTTGTGGTTTCTTTGCGTTCAAATTGTTTCTCGTCTGTTAAGTTCTTCAACATATTATCTTGGAGTTGATCATTTCTTGTTTCCTGTTCGGTTTCTTTTTCGTTTTTCTTTAGTTGATATGAAGCCGCAATCAATGTCAGAGCACATAAATGTAGGGTTATTGGTTATAAAAGTGAAAGTGAAATCTGAATCTAACAAGAATTTTAAAAAATCAACTATAATAGAGAGACTGAAGATAAACAATCGTTTCTTCGTCCTACAGATTGCACTCGTCTACTTGTGAAGGCCGAATATCAGAGTTCAGTGTCACAAAAAGCATTTGATTGAATTCATCCCATCAAATCGTTCACTCAACCTTGGGACCTTGTAACTTAGCGTTCCATGTTGCAAAATCAAGATGTGATTTTAATTTTTTCTGGACAGTGATTCTAGAAACGACTATTTCATCACGTTGTGAATTTAAAAAACATTCAGTACGTGGATAGGCAATTCAGTAAGATTGGCCATTTGACAACTGCTCATTTCAGTGAGGGGTAAACAAAACCGTTGTTCTTTTTTCGTATGTGCAAAACGTCAGTTCATTTTTGATTTACGAAATCGAATGACCAAAACCGGAGAAGGTATTAATGGGTTGTTGAACTAAAATCTTTTCGAATTTTTGGATTTGTCGATTAGGAAAAAATAATTATCCCATCTTCATTGTAATTTGTTCGGGGGTCGTGAATGTCACGGTTTATTGCCGATTCAAACATTCCAGTAGGCAATGTGTCGTTCACGGTACACTTCGTGACAGGGTAGTTGACTATGATTGGTCAATTGTACTCAAGGGTGAGGTGGATAGAACTTCGTGATAGGGCGAATGAATTTCGTACCATGGGGAACAATCTAATACCACCCCTATTGTATTCCCATTCTGATGTACAAGTAGGCACGATCCATGTCGGTATGTTATTTGATTGGGGAAGATAGTTGAAATGTGATTGGCGGATAAGCCAAACCCCGCGTAGCAACTGTTCATGCCACGAAAGTGACCACACTGAAGCCTAATTCTCCCAAAAATAGTACAGGATCATTATCAACCCTATCTTTGATTGTCAAAAAAAATGGACTCATCTCACTGAAACTGTAAAGTTCTAAAATGTTTTGCATTCTATTCGTGTACATATTATCATATCTAACTTGGACAATTTCACCAATTACACTGAACGATAATGGTTCACATTTGGCCACATTTTCTGTGAAATTGTTGGAATTTCAAAATCGTGGTCGACGACGAATGGACGGAAAATGTTGCGGGAAATCTAACGACGGACTTGCACACTGTCAACAACCATGTTCCTTGGAATTTCTAATTTGCCTTGAACCGTTCGGTATTCCGGTCTCATTGACCAATTCGGAACCCTATTCCGGACCTTGTGTTTATGGAAAAACTGGGACCGGACATTGGGGTAATTCGGATGTCACGTACGGTGTGGACGAGGCACCGACACATCATATCAACATCACTTTACCGTGGCCGGTAAGTCTTTTTGGCAAATTTTGAACGGGACAGTATGAAATGTTTGTAGACCAGTAAGCTTTGATTACAATCTTTACATATGCATGTGATATACACTTAGTCGCGGTCGAATTAATCATGATTCTGCGGGACAAACTTTCATTTAGGTGAATAAATGGTTACAACAAACTTTCGGAAATGAAATCCTGACTGATTTCATAATTTTCCAATCCATCTCGTCAATAGGTTTCATTTGAATTGCGGTGGATCATCTTACCCCGTGGATTAGTTGCAAACCGAAATACCGTTTTTGCAGGCCTGTTCTCGAATAGAATACGACAGTGATCTATCGGAAAACTTTATCAGAATGCATGTCCGATGGATTAGACTAGAAATTCACTTGCAACTCTTGCTGTTTGAGTCCTTGAAATCCTGGTTCTAATGACTAAAACATTCGGCCACATAATTCTTACAAAAGCCCTAATCATGAATCTTGTTTTACAAAAGCACTCAAGTTATGAGTAAAAAATACTAAACAATTCAGAGCAATTCAAAACTTTCGGGTTAGTTCAGAGGGAACTCAAAATTTTGCTTTGAAAATAAATGAAACTGTCACCATTAAAACAATTTCTTGTAATAACTGGAATTTTAGACTTACAAAGTAGACGGTCTCAAAGATTTTGCAACACAGTCAATCAAAAACTAATTCATTTGGAAAAGTAACCTCGTTGACATTGTTCCTTCTTACAACCTGGAACTATTTAGCCGAATTTGACACTCGAAAACGGGAATGAAGGCAGAAAAGCTCATAGAGTAATTCACGCTGCCCGAAAATAGCACCGTCGACTTTGAATATAATTTTGGTGATGGATTCTCGTTAACCAGCATCAAATTAGATGATTGGAACCGTTTCATTTTTTCTCCTCCTTTACCGGAGGCTTTATCCGCATGAGGATTCCGAAATGTGGGCATCAACTTGTCGTCGTTAGCACAGCCCATAAACATACGTAACTTGTACGTCTGACTCCGTTTGAGTTACTCGAGTTGAGCCGCACGCCACGCACCATTTATATCTTTTTTGGATGCGATCAAAATGATCGTGTAAATGCCCGTCTAAAATTCGTTTTGGCATGGAATAAATGTTGGTCTATTTCGAACTACCAAGGTGAGCGTAAAACTGATCGACCATTTATTTCAATATGACTAGGACTACTCTTTCTCGGTCGATTTTATTGGCGATATGCAGCAATTCAGACGCTGCAATTTGTCTTATCTTGGTCCCTATTCTAACAACGATCATTACATCGTAGCACCTGATTCAGTGAATTTTCGGAAATTTTCAATCCATTTTAGTTTGGCCCCTCTGTTTTGGGCTAAATACCTTCGTTTTTGCTATAACGTATCAGCAGAAGCTGCAGGCCCAAATCGTAAGGTTGTGACACAAGATATGCGAGGATAGAACTACAAACGTGCATCAGATGTGTGGTTCGGGCCCAAATGTGAGTGACATTTGAAGTTGTGCTGTCGTCTGAAAAAGGGTACATGTCTGTATGTATTTGGTTTTTGCAGACTACCAGATTCACTTACAAACGGTTCCATACATCTTGGTTTGGTATAGTAGCTCTGATGCAAATGGAATTCTACATTGGGTCACTTTAAATGCCGCCTCTTCGCACAAATTTGATCAGTTGCATCACTTCAAAATTTGTTTCAGACTGTACGCGTCTCAATTCCCCAAAGTCAGTTATTTTCCAGTCGTCTTTTTGTGTCACAGTGTGCCTAAAATTCCGAAAAAATTGACTCATTGACGCAAGTCGTAAGCCCCAGTAGATCATTGAGCACGCAGACACGAATGGAAAGATATCGGCCAGTTGGAGTCCAAGAAATGAGATCATTGCGCCTCCATCATTTTGTCTGTGGTAGATGCTATCAAACATAAGCTGCCTCTTCTATGCGAATCTCAGGATTACCTCTTGGATGAGGCCCACTGTATGGTAAAATTTCAAGTGAAAAAATGCTTGGTAGATGCGTTATTTACTGTAGACTCAAAAACCACGGCTCCCCGACGTTCAATGCAAAATGGTTAGCCTTCTTTCGTTTTTTGATTTAGTGAGAAGGAGAAGGGAAGATGGTACCGTTGAAACAAGCATGTTTCGTAGACGTATTCGGGTAGGACAATATACCCATATTCTGAGTTCTGTCTCATAATACCAGCGGCATTTTTTGTGCTGTGTAGCCTATAGGACCAAGAATATAGGCAAATCAGAAACGCTGCTCATAGAATGACAAAGAATAAAGGATACTTTGAGTAATAAGTGGATATAACGATTCGTTTGTGAGGTGATCTATCGTTACCTAGAACAAACAGGTCAGACCACAAATTGCCGGAAAAAATAAGTGGTTTTTACATGCACATTCCAAAGCGATGAGCAGTTGGTACTTTTAGCGAAGGATTAGGAATAACCGACAGCTGCTTTTCACTGGCCTGTGCTAGGGTGGTATCGAAAATGAAGCCATTTTTATTGATTACCATACACAAGGATAGATTGCATTCTCAGTCCCAGTCTTACGTTCTGTACTCGCTTGTGTACACTTGTAATACTCAGTATATCCGTCTTGCGACCAAACCCCTTTCCAAAAGTAATCCAGAACGCTGCCGGCTACTCTTCAGAAAAGTACAGTCCGCAACATGTCTACCATTATACCATACCGTTTGATCAATAGTGAACAAATATTAATCCGTGAATCCCTTTTTAGGAGACTGTTGGCCACACCAACAGATTACATTGAGGAATTACAACAACGATAATTGATCACAATGAAATCTATGGAGATCCAAGTTCTGATCAGGGAATAGCAGATGCAATGAAATCTGATCCAACCGTTTAATTTGTTATGAATGTCAAAACTAGTCGGTGAAACCTTAGATCTGTTTTGCCCAGTCCTTCTCTTCTGTTCCGAATTCAATTTCATTGTTCCCCCGGTAAATCCCGCTGTGACATTCACGATTTCCTATTGATTTGTGGTATTCCTTCGATCATGGTCATGGTACATCAACGCATATGAGAAATTCATGATGCACTATGTCACAGCCATGCTATTAGCAACACTATGAAGAATGGACAACATGTGTAAATGACCAAAGCGAGAAGCTGAAAGGGAATTTCTTCTTGTTACCAGCCATTTCCATGTGTTGTTGGGGACAATTTACGACAAGAAGAAAGTCGCTCATTTTTTTGAGAAATAATAGTGGATATGTTTCACTTTCTGTCGCTCCCATAAACAATCTAGCCGACATTAACACAGTGAAATGTTCATTTCTATCACCTGAAAAAAAACAGTAGTGAAAAAGAAGCCATAAGATCATAGATCACAAGAACCATAGGAAAGCGGAAGCATGCTAGAGAAAAGAACACCACTGACCATGGCTTCTAGCCACATGATCCAAAGTTCCTAACCATCTTGATGAAGAAGGTTACATCACCAAATGAAGCGATATCTTCAATGTATGGATAAAGGTCCCAGTGTAAGATATTAGTGTTAGTAACACTGTCGCTAAGCTTTGTCCTTAATTCTGAGAAGGCATTGATATAAAAAACCCAACAACGTATGAAACCATGACCTATGGACTTATTGTCTAAACGTGGTCGTCTAACCGTTTGCTATCTTAATTCAGGTTGATAGTGCTGCGTGATACTTGAAAAGCTCCTTGATTTTTGATACGTAATGCCTCTTACCAATTTTGTATACTACATATGTGACCGTCTATCACTCTCCTAGAGGAAAGCCGACGTTGAGCACCGCCGTATTCCCATGCGGGTGAGCTTACTTTATATCCACTACAACGAAAAAGCAACTTGATGTGATATGTCAGCTTGCGCCTATCTCAAGCCGAAAATTCAATCATGTCCAACAAAGTAATCTCATGGTCTCTAGGTTGGCGTTGATTCTAGGTGGCAACTCAGCCGGAAAAATATTAGTAGAATAATTGATCTATCCGCTCCCTTGCAGATATATTCTTGTCAGAACCAAACGCTTTGATTGAGAACCTCAATCGTTCTTCAGGTTAGCTGCCGGATTCCCTAGAATCACCCGTCCACTATTCCCAAAGAGTTACGGATTTACACTGCACCGGTCGTCGAGCAGGATAATCGGAACCGCGCTGGCCACTGAATCAAGCGCGGTGGGTAGTGATGAGCCGGTCGATGCCCAGGGCTCCGTCTCTTTGTCAAATATGTTTCATCTACTCCCACCCGCCAACTTTACCTCCTCTGCTTACTCATAGGATGCGCCACTGAAAACAGGACCGTTTCGTGCGATACCTCATTGGCAGATACCGTCACAAATGACTTTCAATTTACTTAGCCCCGTCCGTCTCGGAATCTCGGCTCATTCTAGCGCTTATAGTAGACTCACTGGCGACTGATGTCTGCCGTATCCGTGAAACACTTGTTTTGGATTCAAATAGTGTAATTCAACTAATTGTGCTTAGTATCTCGTCAATTTATTTCTTGCCTACATCACGAGGCGATAAAACTCGCGCTGCACGTCAACACCGGACAGCAATAGTCAAAACTTACAGGGCTGAAGTGGCCGATTTTAGAAGCGATCCCGTTTGATAGTCATTCATGCGCAGCAATACTCCAAGAGTCGGCTAGCTTTCGAAAGGACAGCTGTGTTAAGCCCAACTTGTTTGTCAACGCGGCATGCGCTCCAACAAACTGCAGCACTGAAACCCAGAAGGACGAGTTTCGTGGCAAACTCGTCCTATTGCAGTTCGGAAAAGAGAAATCTCTGACGATGCAGCGGTAGTTGGTGATTTCAATGAAAAAAGTTGGAAAACCTAGTATATCGGAAGCTCTTTTAGGCGGCCGTTTTGTTTTTTTTCCGCTCAAAATGCAGACTGCACAGATGTGGTTCTCCAGTTTTGCATGGACAATCGTTTGTTCGTAACTAATATGGACTTCCGGACATAGTTCGTGTCGCGAAACAAAATAGCGCTGTAACTCTATATTTAGTCGGAGCCAGATCGGTCATATTGCAGTAAGCTGTCGTTGGTTCGGTTCTATCCAAAATTGTGGATTGCAGTGTTCCAAGAAGGTAGACTGGAGCTATGCATTAATTTTAAAGCGATCTTCGCTGCAGCCCAAAAAGTAATCGACGCAAACTGCAACCCCATTAACCGAACTTTGGCACCAGTTATGAACAGAACTTATCAAACGAGGTAAAACCCCTAACGATCAGTAAAGTAGATGAGGACAGGAGTAAACTCAAGTGGTCACTGACTCCAATAGCAGGTTCCTCCTGTGGTCATAAGTCCGGTGACACTAAAGAGTTTCTGCTCTTAACCGATCTCCCAACAGTAATCAGGCAAGCATGATACAACGAAATCTACAGCGTAAACTGGCAATAAGTCTCAGGAAGGATCACAAAACCTTGTGGGTTGCAATATCCGAAAAGTTGGAATTAGCAGCTGCCTCCGGCAACAGTCAAGGAATGCTTAGGTTTATGCGCCAAACGGGCTGGAAAAACTGCGGTTAGAAAAATCGTCTACGATAGCAATGACGAACTTACTCATGGTAGACTGCAAATTCTTGACCGTTGGGTTGGTCATTTCAAGGAATTGTCTAACAAGCTGCCGCCCATAAGTTTAGTTACTCCGATGTCAACTAGAGTGAACACGCAAACGTCTAATAACTATCCAAATGAGTTGACAGTAAAGTCAAAGTGAAGTGATATGAGGAAAAATGCATTGGTCTGGATGAACTTCCTGCACAGCTGTTTTCAAACTGAGCTCAAGGACCCTGAAGAAAGCAGATACCTAATTGTTCCGTGATGTTTGAAACAAGGAGTGCATTCCGCTATCGCGGGTCGAGTCACTGATTGTATCCCTCCTCGAGAAGAGCACACGAATTTATTCTACCAATCGTCGTGGGATCAGTTTATTTCCGATCATGATCGAGGTTTTAGCCTCGATAATGCTGCACCGTATGACACCAATTCACAAGGGTAAAGTCGGCCGGATTTTGTCCAGGTTCAGATTGCATCGACCATATATTTACTTTTTGGATTTTATTGGAGACGTGCCAAACATCGTCATCTCATAAGCGTAGTTTTTTCTGAACCTTAAGTTCGGTCGTGATTCAGTCGATCGAACAGTACAATTTAGTGCTCTTTCGTGGAAGGGCATGCCAACGAAATTTGCAAGGCTCTTGAAAGAGCTGATCGAATGAGGGTATAGGGTAAACGATAAAGTTTATTCGAAACGACCAGCTCTGTTCGACGAAAATGACCCCTCTGTCCATTTTTGTTTAACTTCGTCATGGAATGAGTAATAGAGAAGAGCTTGTTGTAGGCTTTGAATAGACAAAACGCAAAAATCCATGTGATCTAGATTAAGCAGAAAACCTAGTGGGTTTGTTCAAGTGCACGGGACAAGTGCGAATTGTGTTGTGCAGGCTAGCGGGAGCTGTAGACTCTTTCGACATGTGCTTTGAACCTACAGAATGTAAAATGTTGTCACAGATCAAGACACCATTCAGACATTCCACAAATGAAAGGCACTTTCTCTATATGAACAAAGCTGTCCAGTGAATACACGTGATATGGAATGGTAATTTCTCACTCCAGAAATTATTTAACTCGTTGTATCGCGAGCTTGCGGTTTTTCAAGAATCTAATCAGACTCGGGACAATGAGAAACTTGTGGGTTCGGGTACATGCATAAACATGTCTATAACTAGAACAAATGATAAAGGAATAATTACTCTTCACCGAGCATTCTTCTACTGGTTAACAACAATCAGTGAGTGAGTATTCATGTGAAAAGATTTTGACAAGATTCAGTGTACTACAAGATGATTGATTCAATCGTTCGATATCCAAGAGGATAAGAACCTGGAGACTATAGAAATCACATGGACATTCTTTGATAATGGAAGAGAATAAATTCCGAGTGAGGAGTAGAGGCAATAAACCGAAATAAACGAAAAAACAAAATTTTGGATGAGATGTCTGAATTCGAAATGTAACAAACAAAAAATGAAGGGTCCAATTTAGAATCCCCTGGTAATTCGTCGTCCTCTTTCTGAAGGCTAGCCTTGCCTAGCCGACGAAAATCTGATGACGAATAACCATGGGACTCATCATCCATTCAAGCTCCTAACGATTCAGATGAGGTTCTAGCGAGAAACTAAGAAAGAAGCGCATTAGTCAATGGATGGTTGGACAGAAGAATACCGGGTACGCATACCTGAAGAGCGGCAATAACCGCGAGACCGGTGGTGTGCTTTCAGGGAAGTTTTGTTCGTCCATCCATATGCGAAACATACTACTGAGAAAAAAATGAACGAATTTCGAATTTTTACAAAAATGGTGTTGACATGCTACAACCGAATAACATTTAGATTCATTATCTCCAACATACCCCGCTGCATCCTGGTAATTCGATTGTCTCCCATCTGTCGATGCTAGGATGCAAATGTCATTAAAACTGGTGAGTTTTACGTCTTTCGCATGAGAAAATATGACATCCTCACAATCTTGGGGATTGAAACGTTCACTGAATCATACTAAAATTATATGATCCCGTTTCGAAAAGTCGAATACAAAAGGATGAAGAAATTTTACAGACCAAGAACTTCCTAGTGTGTATACTTGGAAACGAATCGATTGGTCTTGGTTTGGAATAAATGATAGGCAAATGAAAGAAAAATACGGGTACAATCTAGCACCTTGAGCATAAAGTTACGATAAGAGGAATTAATTCTACTACAACGAATAAATTGCTGCCGGGTCCGGAGATGATCGGTCAGGGGAGAAATAAGGGCAAGTTTTACAACCGAATAGGACAGAAATGAAAGCAATGTCATCCTAATGACACAATTAAACAAATCACCAAGGTCAATGAAGTAGATTCTGACTGATTTGCCCATGGTGTTTACTGCCAAATACATACCGTATACTGGGATGAAGTGCGAACCTGGAGACTTGATAGGCAAATTGGTGAAGACAAGAAGTGTTTAGGAAAGACGCAAGAAATGACAGGTTTAATTTCTCGAAAACTCTTTAGACAGATGAAGTACAGGCAACAGAACAGAACTCGAGGTGAGCCTACCTAGAAACGGGCTTTTTAAAGGCTGTTCTCCAATGGAAATTTTGTTGTCATGCACGAACTTATTAACAAAATAAGAGAATATAGGGTATATAATAGCCAAATTCACCTCGAAGATTATGGTTCAGAGGCACACCTGGTAGCAGGAAATTTTAGAATATAGAAGGAGCAGTTCGTTATGCACGTCTGGTATGGAAACAGAAAGTGGCGACACTCCCAAAAAGGCATCCTCACTAGCGGGAAGGTTGGAAGACTCAACTTTCATTGTCAATGATCTAATAATACATCCAATTCCCATTTTGGCTTACTTTCGTGTAGATAGGCTTCCACTTGAGTCATTAAATAATTTCTCCTGACGGTTTCTGTTATTCGGGAGTAGAAATGAACTAGGCGATGAAAAGTCATGGGTGGTGAATATAACTCGCGAGTCCGGATGGAAAAGTGGAGAGTAGACAAAGATTAAGATAAATTTCAATATGACCCGACAGAACGGCAAGAAATTAAAGAAAAGTTTATCTGACTGGCCTTCACAATCAACATGGTAACATCTGGCAACAAGTGTGCCTGTTGCCAATTTCGCAGTCGCAACACAGCGTGATGTCGTGGTGACCGAGCGGATAGGGTCGCGGCGTTTGGACGGGAAAGGCTGCAGGTTCGAATCCGCCCTCCGACGGTCAACTTCCCCACTCGACAGCCTTCTGTTGAACGCCGGCCCTTCTTGAAAAGCGTTATACGTTGTTATTTCATTAATAAAGGAAGTAAAAGATAAAATAAACTTAAAGATTGATGTGGCTATAAGTTTTTGGGTGAATGCTGTTTGCAGCATGACCATTGGAAACAGTGGGGCTCGAACTGAAATGGAATGGATGTTGACTAATCAGAAGGAAAATACCACGGAACGCATCCATTCAAGTGCGAAAGATGATCGTTTTTCGGAAAGGAGAAAGTAACATCGAAATAATTAAAATAACCTGAAACTATCCTTAAACAAGTCTCTGCATATTTTACCAAGATTTGTACAGTTCTATCAAGGACATCTTGGTAGCTGTCATTAGGGTGCATAGGTTAGCTAGTAAAATCGACGGAAAGTTACACAAATGTTTAGGCTTGCATTCACTAACGAACTCCGTAGTTCCCAGTCTGAAACCGTTTCACTTAGCCCGGTAGCTGTTTGACCGACAATGGCAGCACGGTTTTGTAGGTAGGTACGAGTACCTCCCAGGCTTGTGTGGCATACACTAGAAGGAAACAGTAGTGGTCCCGGGCTGATATTTCCCTAATGTTGAAAGATCGTGTGCATGGTGCCGCAGTGTCCTTGGTTCTATTGCAGACATAGATCTGCATGCTCAAGATATTTGTCATTTAGGAGTTTTCCGGCGTAAATATTTTCGTAGTATCACTGGGACTGGATGGTGAACACTGTACAGTTTAGGAATCGAGCAGTCGATAACCATTCTGACAGCATGCGATCAGAGCGACTTCGTCGGTATGGTCACGTGTTGCGCATGACGCAAACTCGTCCACTATACCGCGCCTCATTTTGCGTTCCTCTCACCGAGTGGAGGAAGACACGTGGAGGTCAACAGATGACATGGCAACACAGAATTAGAAAATGTACATCAAATTTAAGTATGGTAAATGTCTCACGTCTTCGTGGTTGAGGTCCGAAAGATCCGTCAATCAAGTGGTTGAAAATACTAAAGGACTTGTCAGTGACCAATAAACAATGACGATCGTGCTCTTATGCCTTGTCGAATCAGAACGATTAAAATGTGTGCCCATACAGTCATATTCTATTCCACATGTTGCCTATCAAGATATACTTTTTTTCCATACCTGTAAGTTTACACACTGTCCATCGTGTATATTAATTCCTCCCGTTGCGAGGTGTCACGAAGGGAAAAGGCAGCGTCAGTGGAGGTCGCCCGACTGTGTAACTCTCGACGACGATAATGATACTGATGACGGAGGCAGCGAGGAAAGAAAAAATGCCATAAGCCCCAGTACACTAAAAGTTATGACCAGTTTACAATGATTACATCATTTGAACAGAATTTACGATGTGTAGACGACTTCTGGAGCATAGATTGAGAAACCAGGCATTCACTGAAAATTCATTCAGTACATTTTTTAAATTTGTAAAATTGTTATATGTAAATAACCTCAGAATTCAAGGCCTATCTCACTAACCATTTCCTGTGCACCGGCGATGTCATCGAGAATGACGGAGTGACAACAGGTTGAGTTGTCACGAAGCTCTGAAATCTGTCAAAAAGGTCTATGAATCATAGCACAATTCTAAAACGTCATAACTCTCCACTTAATTCTAGACGCTAAACAATAAATATCATCTTCAACGTAAATGTATTGGGTGTGTTGATAACTTCTGTGCACTAAGAACCGGATGGAATAAGTTAACTTTGCGCGAAAATCTTCAGTCCATTTGCCACAGTTTCCAAACGATGAACTGAAATCAATTGTATGTTTGGTATGGATCAAATGTCTCACAACTGAAGACCTTGATTTGCGTTCGGGGCAACGGTCTGGTATGTTTCGTCGTATCGATCTAGCCTACCAATTGTGGATAAATTCTGTCAACCGTTGTCACGGTCCTCGACCGATTCGGCAATTCAAAGTAAATGGGTGCAGAGCGCAACATTCAACTTAATCCACGATTAAGCAGAACAGTCTTTCGAGTATTAAGGTAGTAAGCTCTACAGCTAAGTTCCAGGGCCGAAAATCGATTCTATAATTTTCTTAGAAGCCAGTTTGATGCTACTTACTTTTCCGGTGTTTTTAATGGGAACATGGACGAATTTTTTCTTGTTCCATCCACCTCTGTGCATGAGTACTGGATAGATTAATCATTATTCTCTCAATGGGAAATATGGGAAAAGTAAACGCAGTCACAGCTGATACGATGATCAATCGTCTTTACCGGTCCTCGCGCGTATGCCATTCGTGCAAAAGTTTGCAAAGCATCGACCATTTCACGTGTTTTTTTTCTTCTGTGAATGAAACGCTGTACGGCACTTTATGGTTGCCTGGTGATTTTGATATCTAAAAACTTGACACAGTCATCAGCCTTGTGGAAAAAGGGTAGATTAATAGAATTAAACGGATTCGAAATGGTGGCAAGTTTAACAGGGCCAATGAGAGTAAGAATATTTTCGCATCAGACCGCATTGTTCCAGTTGTGCAGAATTGATTCAAAAATGACTTCACTCCTTCTCTATACCATCACCGATGTAAATGTGTAATTAATTCCGGAGTTCCTGAAATTTCCGTTGTCACATGATGAACCAGATTACATCCAGTACCTCCAATATCAAATCGACTATTATTGGCGTACGGTATTATAAGCTTTCCGAACTAGTTTGAGGATATACTAGAGATGAAATACTTGATGGGGAAATGAAATGACAAAGGAAGTCTTCTAAAGAGGTACACTGAAAGAAAATGAATCCATGCAGATCAAAGAAGAAGTTGGAAACGGCCGGTAAATTGATTAGTTAAAATTAAACGAATCTAGTTCACACAGCAAAACAATGAACCCATTTTTGGGCTGTCGTTGCCCCGGGAGTCTCTGATAGGTACCAATAATTTCAGATACCTTTGAACTGAGCTGTTATCTAGACCGTCATGCATGTTTCCATACAAATTTCCCGTCAAATCAGACGGATATTTCTGGAGTATAGATAGCATCGATACTTTCCCCAACTATTTGTTTCAAGTGATTATCATGAAATAAATAAATAAATAACTGCTGGTACACGGGGAGGGAGAATAATGGCACTGCTAGTAAAATTTATCCCTTTTGAAATAGGGGTATCAAACAATTAGTGAGGCATGAACTCTTTGTAGAGGAGAGAAAAATGAGAAATGTATAACGTTTTTTTCTCTAACTTGGGCAAAGTATAGTTTCGTCCGGTTATCTTCATTGAACGAAGTGAGACTAAAGATTACCGGAAATCGATAAATAAGAAGAAGAAGAAGCTTCCACTTTGTCGTCCCAATTTAATGAAATATTCACGAATTTGAGACTTCAGTAGACAAGACAGCACCAATGACAGATGTTTCAACAACGCCGAACAGTCATACCCAAGGGTGAGTAAACAACACAGATAAGAAGCGTGGATCCTCTTACGTGTGGAACTGAACCTTTACACATCAATAATGCAGTAGTATAGTCTTGGGCTAATCTACCCTCACTTGTCTGTGCACTCATCAACCTACTCTTAAAATATCCTAAGCCTTCATCAATTATGCGTGTGCATATTTGTGCGTGGTTCGACGTCTTAGATCCTTCTGTAATACTGTCAAAATACTGCCTCAGGAGCAACTGGGACTTTCCGGACTCACGTTTGCATACACATACACACACACACATACGCACACACACGCACACACGTACATCCTTGTGGACACGCATAATGATTAACAAAGTCTACAGAACCATCTGGCCCAAGTTCCCACACAGTTACACAAACAAACTCATACGCCCGGGGTTTGGACGCGCATACAACAAGACAGCGACGAAATTGGAGAATGCAGCACTTACTACCCTCTGGAAGTTGAGACAACTTATCATCCAATCCACCACGAGCTGGCAACAAATAAGGCATCCGTGAAACAAAACATACTGTTTCAGACTGTTTCATCTTTGCTTCTCTCTCGCTTTTTATGTCTCAATTCTGTGCTCCACAACACAATCTCATCAATCCCCCAGGATAAAGGCCAGTGGACCGTGAGAACAAACAAACCTGTTACACATCACAGACCCTAAACGCACAGGCCCAAATGGTAAGCGCATTCGACAAAATTTTCCCGTGGTGTTTATCCAAATCAAAGTGGAGCACCCGGGGCAGGAATGCTTTGACAGATCGGTTCCGTGGTGGTCGATCGCGGAACACGATTACGAATTGGAAAAAATAAATTTGTGAGGCCTAATCCAAGTGAAGACGATGACCATGGCTGCGGAAGAGTCTCCGTGCTTAGTGCTGTTGAAGTTGCAAGTAGATTTAGTTCGAAAGCATATCACGAGTATTATGTTGGTTCGCTAGAGGCTTTCGGGATCTCAACAGAAGTTACAGAGAGAAAAAAGCATTTGATAAACCGGGTGAAAATGGAAAATCCTTTCTCCATTTGACCCTTACGCTTGAAGTCAACTTCATTTCGATCGGTTTTCGATGCTTGTTTTGTCACCAAATTCATTTTTATTAGTTGAAATGAAAGAAACCGTTAAGCACAAGACAAACATTCTATGCAGAATACAATCAACGGTGCGGCCAAAAAATCACTATTTATTGCTGACGACCAGTGTGAACCGATCACGGATCTACTTTCATTTGCTTAATAAAAACCAAATTGGATTGATTGTAACTCCCAGCTTACTGGTATCTCTACTGATTTGCGCTTACTTTTTCGTTCGTATTTCACAATGACACAGAAAACTATGACCATTCGGAAGGAGAAAAAAGACAGTATTTTGTATTTTTCGGTTATTTGCGCATCCAGGAGTCAGGAACAACGACTAATAACCTTACAGCTGCATAGATTTTTACGAAACAAAATGACCAAATCATACTACTGACGAGGGTTTGTAAAATCTGTGTTGAATTTGACGCAATCTGTTCCGTTTTTAGGTCACAGCGGTGCATTCCGCGCTAGCTGTTGGTTATTTTTTTAGCATTTTCCTACCGATTTCTCTAGATCACAGTGGCTAATTCCTTTTCTAATTGCAGCACTAGCCCTTTCCATTACATTCGTACGTAGACAGTAAATGGCAGAAATAACGGATCCGGGAAATGAGTTCAAAAACGCACTCAATTTTCGGTACCACCATTTCATTTCAATTAGCGGCAATGTGCACGGATGACGAGGCCACACTAAGAAATACGATAGTAATCTGACGAAAACTAATCATTTGTCGGCTAACGTTCGAGACGAGAGCACCTGATCTCTACTTAGCCGGGAGATTACATACTACTTATTCGAAAAGCTAGAAAAAATTGGACTATTTCCTTGTCCGGAAAGTTGGTCTGGAATAGCCGTCATCTAATTCTAGTTAAATGTGCTCATCATACACGAACAGTTTTGACGATTCAAAGCACTCGAATGACTGGACAGAGGAGTGCGGAATACGATATGCCAAGAAATGGCTAATTCGATTCAAGAAGAATTCTGTCCGAATATTTGCACATGCACACTGTGCTGATAAAGTCCAAAGCATTCGCCTTCAGTCTGGTTCTGTTTCATAATAAACTAAAATGTCACTTTGAAATAGCATTGCAATCACATGTTAGCCGTTTGTTTTCACAAAATTCTTTTTTTCGGTCTATACTTACAACTGATTAGGAGAGACAGAGAACATTTTAGTTCATGAAAAGACTCAAACATTGTGCATGACTTTGCTTTTATAATTCTGTATGGGAGAGAAATGTAGAGGGTCCATTTACTGAAGGCTGTCCTGCTCTGGTGCGTTAAGCCCTTCTTGTCATTCATTCCACGATTCCCCTCTCTGGGGTGATATCACACGTTTTGATTATCCTCACTAGGCGGGAATTCGCAAGAATTTCCCATCGGGTTAGTGGACGTAAAATATATTCCATGGCGCATCGATTTTTCGATACACTCCATAAATCATTTGGTCCTAAAACATATTCCCTTTATTAAAATCCGTTCCTCATTGTTGCAGCTTGCCTAGAAAAACTTTCCATGTTGTCTTGAAAACTGAAATATAAAAAATTAGGCTTTACTTAATCGAAAATTGAGGATAAGTCATTGACTTTGATGATTATTCGATTCAGCATTCCTGATTGGAGTGATCTTGAAGTGATACACGAGTATGACTTGCAATTGTAAAACTTCCTGTCGAGCTTCTCTTGTCTTGATTTTATTCTACGCCATGAAAACCACTGTTTCGCGATGACAGATCGCCAAACCTGATTGGTTAAATTGATTTCTTGCCGAATGCACCTGGATGGTTGTTTTGGTCTCTTGGTATCCACTTGGCTTTGTACAGGCCCTTTGTAACTAGATACACCTCGGTCTTGCAATATGGCTGATGACCAATTGCGTATCATTTTCCGATTCATACATTTTCCTCCAAAATCGGTTTTAATTTGTCGCAGCCTGAATTCATCCCTTACACTTCCTCGAAACAGTTTGTTTGCTGTTATACAATTCGCGTTTTAGATCGATTCTACTGAAGAGCAGAACAGCATTTTTCAGTTGAGGTTTTTGATGAGTCGAGTTGAATGTCAAGAATCTTCATGAAATGGTTCTATCCAATTAGGTAATTCAGTCGCCAGGCCAAAGAACCATTGGAGCTCTCAACCAAAGTCTCTGGAATCTGTCCACAAGCGAGCGGGTAGAAATCTATTAGTTTAGATCCTTCATTTTTCTGTCGATTTTATTGACTGAATCGCCAAATCAAATCCAGCCCCAGACGATTAGGAGACTGTTTTGCCAAACCTCTACCCGAATACCTTCTGCGGATGATTAAATATTCGGAATGAGGTAAATCATTTCAAGTAACTCATGAGGCTGTGAAGACACGCACGATGACACATCAAGCTAAGCCCCAGTTGGATTGCTACTACCCAATTTCCACTGGTGAGTATACGATCGATCCTGGTGTGCCGTTCACAAACGTGACCGTTAGGGACATAAGATATGTGATGACGGACTGTGTTTAAACACCAATTTTTTCCCATTTCTGGTAGATGATAGCAAGAAAATTATACTAGCAATCATGAGGTTAGGCGTGGAATATTGGGTACCAAAGTCAGTCAATCAAATTGGTACTGAATTTTAATAGGTTAACATAATTGAAATATACGTTACGCTGGTACACACTGCTTTTTGAGGTAGGTAACTGCTCCAGGGGTAGGAAAACTCTAACCAATTGCCAATCTCGTGTTAAATTACCGGATTAGGATCCAAGATATTCCTCAACACGATGTGTAAAGATTTTAGGCTAGATGACTCCACGCCCCATTCAGTGATGTCTGTGAATTCGATTGGTTTTGTTTGTCAATATCCAGTCTGACTGTTTACCTTCCGGTTATTTGTTCACCACTACTTGGTACGTCCACGCGACAATCAAAATCTGCGAAATTTCAATTCAAAATCGGAGCAAACCTTACCACCCTTTACCAATTGAGCCATTTTCATTAAGCATTGAAAAATCTAAGCTGTTCGATTACATTAGCAACAAAGTTGATTTTCGTCATACTGTTTTCGGCTAGTTCTTGAGCGATAGTAACCAAATCGTATTCCGATGCATTCGGCCGCTTACGGGAAAATTCCAATTCACGTTCATGCATTGGTGGGGAGGGTGTCACACTAACACTTCACGGTACAAACTAAACTTGCGACATATGCTTCCATCATGCTCTGATTGATAATGGCAAATCTTTAGGCCACGTTCCGTCTTATATTTGTGTGTTTTGATGCTTGAATTTAATATTGTCAAAATCCGCTAACCCACTTAGCGTTAAAACTATGATTACAAAGCACTCTCGTGATGTGACTGCTCGGAATGACTCAAACCAGTACTTTGGGGCCAAACGGCTATTCGACTGCTCATTGTTTCTCCCGGATTGTTACGCTGTTTGCTTGAGAAGTTTGTTTGTTTGTTCGTTTGATAAATCTCAAATTGGTAAATGTTTTTGTGGCCGACGGTAGTCACTCGGTCGATATCGTAGCATTTGGAGGAAAAAGTCACCCGATGGAATCTCCTCCTCCACACACACACACACACACACACACACATACGCACGCCCTGCTTGCCAATTTCCCATTTGGCAATCTATCATTAACTACAATATTCCATCTGAAAATA
This sequence comes from Fasciolopsis buskii, assembly GCA_008360955.1. Classification (NCBI taxonomy): domain Eukaryota; kingdom Metazoa; phylum Platyhelminthes; class Trematoda; order Plagiorchiida; family Fasciolidae; genus Fasciolopsis; species Fasciolopsis buskii. Next base: position 223,204 of record LUCM01002541.1, on the reverse strand, counting down.
AAGCATATCGTAGCATTTTTAATGAAAGAACCGCTAGTCCTGTTCCACTAGAAAAAGTACTAATTCAACACCCGACGGGGGCATATAGCTCCGAACTAACTATGTGCACAATTTGATATTAATTAATTAACTTGAAACTAGGTAAACAAAAGTAGAAGTTTATGGTTTCAAAACAGCGTTAACGGTTGTGTAATTCCCCGATGTAACGCTCACCTGGATTATTACTTCTCAAGTCGATTTTTACCATGCATTGATTCTGTTATCAGTCAACGAATGTTCCCATGTGTTTTGTGTTTGTATGTGTGTACGTGTGTATGTGTGTGTGTCTGCTTGTACCTCGTTTGTGTGATGCGATTGGTTGCGTTTGTTGATCTTCCCACTCAAACAGCACTTCGGCCAAGTCCGAAAACTCTTAATAACGGAAACAATCGTATCACTGTTACGTATCACCAAATATTGAAATCCGGTTCTGGGAAATCGATCAAATAGTATTTTGAGCAATTTGCATAAGACTTATGTTGGTGCAAAACAAACCATTAATTGACAAAGTCGGGTATATGGTATCTGGATCTGATCCCAATCCACAAACGCCGGGAGGGAGGAGGCAACCACGTCACAAATCAACGACACAATTGAATTTGCCGCTGTCATGGACAGTGCTACTCACAGCGTCTCAAAACCTGTCTTGGAGAATGAACTGTTACTATGGCCTGCTGCCTTCATAGATGGCAACGCTTGAAATGATGAAGACGTACTCTTAGCATTCAAGCATTTCGTATCTGGAAGCACGTTGAAAATAAAAGAATGGACAATATTTCACAATTGCCCCTTAAGCGTTAGTCAAATCCTGCTAGTGGCAAGTTGGCATCGATTGAGCATAAGTCGAAACACGAAAAGATTACAAGTACTCGTAACGTTTCTATTGTTCAGTACTGATACATTAATGTGTACTTCATCTAATTAGTTTACATCAGTCTTCAGATATGATACCATGCAATCACTATGGGATTTGTTATTCTTAGCTCAGCTGATAGGCTAAACCCGACGTTAAATCGTGCGCGATATCTGTGTGTGAATTCAGCTCCCTCCGCCTTCCATGATTCCTTGTATATTTGATCTACTCAGTGTTGTCGAATAGACATACACGAATTACCGACATGTGGACAGTCAGAACGACACACTACTTGATGTCGTGAACAAACTGTTAATTTGTACTCAAACAGTCTGTCTATTTTCATCCAGAATGACAAATAAATTTTGGATGAAGTAGTCAAGTAAAATTGTAAATACCTTGAAAATTTCTCTCGATATACTGATAAGTCAATGCACAGTAATACTTTCATTTTTTCATGACATAAGTGAGTATTAAGACTGTGTCCGTATATACTACTTGTAAAATATGACTTCTTAGTAGTACGATATTATAGCCACGGGCCTCTGTAAGAATTCAACCAAGCTCTGAGGCAGCTCCATTTTCCAAGTTGGCGCCCGATAGAAGCTAGTCATAAACTTGCAACCATATAGTAGAATAAATAGCAGAGATCTTACAGTCATTATAGCCATACCTTATTGTACAATCGGTCACTTGGATGTTTCATTCTTATTTTGCTGATGACATGCTAACTTGAAGATATGGTTCACGCTATCGATTTCCAATCGCAACAACATCATCATCAAACAACATCAAATTATCGGGATAACGAAAATGAGCCTAACCTGATGGAACTTGTCGAATTTTTCATCTGCAAGAACAAAGCTGATTGTAGTAATTTTCATGACAAACAATTAGGCACATGACTACAAAATATGCTCTTCAAAAAAAAACTAATTCGACAATGGAATTTTTCTAGTCTGCCAAATTGTCTTGACTCTTTCTACTGTGGTTGAAATGTTTTGCCCTGGATCTCGAACGTCTTCACTCAAATCATTAAGAGTAAAAAAAGAAGAGCTAATGGACAAAGTTTTTACAAATCCATGTACCGGTAAATGTAAAGATGCGGAAAAATTTACTTCCGCATGGGAACACAACAGCTGTCGAACTTAGCAAATGCACAAACGCGGCTGTTCCCATGACTAAGTTCACCACAGTAAAAGAGAATGAAGAAGAAGCAAAGACTTATTCATTCCTGGGAGGTGGGTGAGATGGGGTGAAGATAACCTGTACTGGACAGGTCAACACAGAAAATAAAAATGGATCGATAGACAGCAAAAGGGTAAATTCTAACCCCCAGGGTGGTTGGGATAACAAAGCCTATGGCTCCGGGGCTTGCATTCCCCGGGTAATATTTCTTTGCATTGGACAAGCATACATGTCACTAATGTATGTCTCGAAACATCATACAATTCATTGCTGCGTTTCTTACTTTTTGTTTTCGTTTTTTTCTTTCTTGACCACTGCTATTTGGTGACAAGACAAGACAACTGTTGCATGCTCGTCTCTCATTGTGTCCAAGTGCACGGGATAAAGAAAGGGCGAAAATCTTGGAGACCCGGGAAATGTCTAATCGAATTGTATGCAGAATGGACAGACAATACGAGGTGCTCTTCTTCATTTTCAATTTTCAAATTGACTTTTCTTAGTCCTCATAGTGATAATATAATTCAGATTGTCCCGGTAGAAAGACGCATGTGACAATCGTTCCATCTATTGTAAGCTCAACAAATCCAAGTCTCGAAAGATTTTAAAATATAAGCTATTAGATCAAGCATTTGTTGAAATGTCTGTTGATTTCTTTGAATGAAGGGCCTGTGGTGGTCAAATGGATAAGGTCGTGGTGTTTGAACGTGAAGGTCCCACCGCCGGTTAACTTCCCCACTTGGCATCCCTCTGCTGATCGCGGCCCCCTTCCTGAAAATTGATGTGCATTGTTGTTCCACTAATAAAGGAAGTAAAAAAATGAAGTATATGAAAAAAAGATAAAAGATAAAAGAATTATCATGGGAACCGAGCTTTACGACCTAAAGCTGCTCTGCCCCGATAATGGTTATTGAACTTACAGGAAACGAGTGGCCTACGGACTGGCAAGCCAAATTCACCGTGCAATTCCGAGGCACAAATGATTACATAAATACCGAAACACCGAATAGTCAACGTGTGCATGTTAGGAATAATTCGCTCAAGGATAGATTAGTTCGATACAACTGACAGGTTATTTGCCAATTGCCCAACGGATAAGACTGTCGTGTTTGGACGTAAGGGTGGCGGGTTCGAATCCTTCCACCATCGGTCAACTTCCTCACTTGGCAACCTTCTGTTGGCCGCAGTCCCGTTCCTGAAAAATGATATATACTGTTAATTTATTAATGGGAGAATCANTTGACCACTGCTATTTGGTGACAAGACAAGACAACTGTTGCATGCTCGTCTCTCATTGTGTCCAAGTGCACGGGATAAAGAAAGGGCGAAAATCTTGGAGACCCGGGAAATGTCTAATCGAATTGTATGCAGAATGGACAGACAATATGAGGTGCTCTTCTTCATTTTCAATTTTCAAGTTGACTTTTCTTAGTCCCCATAGTGATAATATAATTCAGATTGTCCCGGTAGAAAGACGCATGTGACAATCATTCCATCTATTGTAAGCTCAACAAATCCAAGTCTCGAAAGATTTTAAAATATAAGCTATTAGATCAAGCATTTGTTGAAATATCTGTTGATTTCTCTGAATGAAGGGCCTGTGGTGGCCAAATGGATAAGATCATGGTGTTTGAACGTGAAGGTCCCACCGCCGGTTAACTTCCCCACTTGGCATCCCTCTGCTGATCGCGGCCCCCTTCCTGAAAATTGATGTACATTGTTGTTCCATTATAAGGGAAGTAAAAAAATAAAATATATGAAAAAAAGATAAAAGATAAAAGAATTATCATGGGAACCGAGCTTTACGACCTAAAGCTGCTCTGCCCCGATAATGGTTATTGAACCTACAGGAAACGAGTGGCCTACGGACTGGCAAGCCAAATTCACCGTGCAATTCCGAGGCACAAATGATTACATAAATACCGAAACACCGAATAGTCAACGTGTGCATGTTAGGAATAATTCGCTCAAGGATAGATTAGTTCGATACAACTGACAGGTTATTTGCCAATTGCCCAACGGATAAGACTGTCGTGTTTGGACGTAAGGGTGGCGGGTTCGAATCCTTCCACCATCGGTCAACTTCCTCACTTGGCAACCTTCTGTTGGCCGCAGTCCCGTTCCTGAAAAATGATATATACTGTTAATTTATTAATGGGAGAATCAAAAATATATAACGTAATACTAGTAATATTAATGACAAGAAAAATAAAAGCTAGTAAGTGGATATTGCTATTGTTTTCAGTTAATTAAACTCTCCCCGAATAAACATAAATGTAGTTTCATGCGTAACCCAGTAGGGTGTCTAAGAATAGAAGATCTAGGAACACGATTCTACGGATGCTAAAAGGTAGCTAGACAGGAAAGATTTTCATGGTCAATCGATCGAAGATAATTCAGGTCCATAGTCACAAAATGGTGTTCAGAATGAAAGAGGCACATGATTACAAGAAACATGTTTTTGAGGAGTCACATTTGCAACAGTTACTTCCTTTTCGGTTCCTATACATCAGTTGAAACGTATTTACAGTGTACAACCATAACCAGTCACTCCGAAGTGAATGGACTTCTGACTGTCAGCTTAAAGTTGCACTATGGACGACATGTGACCAACTATGTTACGTTTTTCTATTGTTCATAAGTGCTGACTACATGATCTGTTCATACAGAACACCTTACAGCCCGAACACATGGCTACGTAGTCGAGGATTAGGTAATATTATGTGTGATATTAGACCGTTATATTGGACTCAGTTCATCATAAGTAGATATTCCTCGAGGGAGAAAATTTACAGAATTCCCAATATCCAGATTTTCCCGTTTCTGTCTTTTATCTTTTATCTTTTACTTCCTTTATGAGCGAAGCAACAATGTACATAAATTTTCAGGAAGGGGGTCGCGGCCAACGGAGGGGTGCCAAGTCGCGAAGTTGACCGAAGTTGCTAGGACTCGAACCCGCGACCTTGATTTCCAAGTGCCACAACCTTATCAGTTTGGCCACCGCCGGTGTGTCCTCAAGCAATTTTGGCGTCCGCAAAAGCATGCTGTTGCAATAAGAACAACAAAAACAGAACCTGGCGTAATTTGGCTCAATGCTTCTTGCCTTACCAGGCATAAAGTATCTAGAAATTAGAGAGTCGTGATCGAAGTTACCTAGGAAGCCAGTAAACAGTCCGTAAAGAGCCCGATTTGGGGTCCCGTATAGATAGGGTGTTGGATTTCTTCGTTATCGATCGCGATAAGCTTTGCTCAAAATCAACTGACTACGGAATGGCTTTATTAACTGTTGCTGCATTTAATCACGCTTAAACTCACTCCACTGTGATCATAAATCCGGATAAATTAAAGAGGACATAATGGAATTACGAACTGGCTTGCTCCTGGAATATCATTGTCTGAACAATCGTGAAAGCGAATGAGACGTTCGTGGTCGGAATAAGTTCGAAAAAAGCAAATTGTTTGTCAATCCTCCGACCAGGATTATTTTTTTAACAGTTAGTATTAGGCTCAAGATAGGCTGAATGAGTAGCTGCCTATTCTTAGCACTCCGACTGTGGTCGCCGGAGTTGATAACATGCATTCAAGGTACTCTTGAGTGCTATGATAAATATAATGGAAAATTCTTCATTCACATGACGTTCCGTTTTTTACAAAGCTAACTTGCATTGTGCTTGTCATGACGCATACATTTTCCAAAAGATTCATTATGTAATCTCAACATCTAATTTGTCACTGAAAATCAAGGAAGCACTGTAATTGATTCATCTTTGTTAGGAATCATCAACAATGTATATCCATCGAGTTGGAACTGTGACGCTAGCCCGGGACAAACGACTAAAGTCGAACACTTTACTCGCCATGCTAGTCGATCTTATTCTCATTGGTTTATTGAATATCAAAACTTATCTCTAACGAGACAGTGTTCAAGCAAACTAGTTCATTTTTGTCAATCTGTAGTCTGTCACGGAATGGAAAAGCAACATTGAAACTGCCACTCTTCTATCCCGTATGATTCCCAATTACGGAACCTAAGATTAAGACACCGTTCGCTCCCAAATCATAAATGAATATGTAGATGCAACGATTGCGCGGAACGAAATCAACGGAATGTAATGAAACGAATTCAGCACATTATAATGACGCCTGTGTGTGTGGTGAGTACGTTTGAAGTCCAAGTTTGTCCCCTCTGTCCAGTTTATTAGTACCAAACTACCTAGCCGTTAGATCACATCGCATTTGAGCCGGGTCTTTTCGTTTTTTAACACAGAACGGGAATAGAAATAGGCATATATATATATAATCGATCACAAACCGCCTCTCGATGGAAGGCTCAAAGTTTTGCTTCGAACGCTACACCAGAATCAAGAGAAGTGTGTGGGTACGACTGGATAAAAACGCCTGGAACCACTTGGGATTCATCGTTCATGTCAGTTCATGAATCTATAAATTTGCCGGTCCCCTTTCGCGGTGTTATCTTACTTGTTGTCTGTACGTCCGTCCGTTTGCGTGCGCTTGTGTGTGTGTGTATGTGCATATGCACAAGCATGAATGCATGCAGGCGTGAAGAGACACGGACTTTGCTTCTCACCGAAACCCATCCCTGCGCTTAAATCGGTGCATACTACTACGCTCATTCATCCATCACCTAACCGAACTGCACTGGCCCCACTAATGCGCCATTTCTGTCGGATTGAATGATGGCATGAGGATTGCAAGTGCATACAAACAACCACACCCCGAAATGATCTCTGCTACGTTCACTACTGACCTGCACACGAACACACAACGATCCAATCGTGTGCGTCACACCATGCATGTGTGATTATAACGCATCAGGATGGATGTGCAAGAATTAACGTGTGATGGCATCACAAACAAACTGGAAAGTAGGGATGCTAGGACAAAATAGTTATTCCAATGGGGATAGCCACTGATGTTGATACTGCTCACGATAGGGAGGCGATATGTTTTGCCTTGGGGATTCATTCCCAGGACGTTTTGACTAATTAGATTGACGTAAACCAAAATGTGGCAGATTCATCATGTGAAGCGTGTGCTCTCCGCTCGTTTCCAAATGAAGCTTGGATTTGAGGTGACACCATAATGAAACCGCCGAATTCTTTCGCTCCACCTCTTCCCGCGGCCGTCCCATCTCCCCCACCCCGTCTAACAATCGAGCACATTTTTTTAGAACGATGGCTCAAAACCGTTCAGTCAAACTTCTTTTAACAAACCAGGCAGCTGGAGCAGGTAACCGTGATGAGGTTTTCTTTTCTGTCAGGCGAGTAAGCAAAGAATTCCCGTTCAGTGACAGGTTTTAAGAATAAAGTAGTGGTCTCGACCTCCTTTGTCAATATTTTAATTCATCATCTGGAGCAAATTGGTCGGTTATTGAATCTAATCAATGAGTCCATTCAGTGGTCGATAGTCATATTGCTGTACTACTGGTAAATAGTATTTATGCATCGTAAGTAAAACATATACTTAGCACTTGTAACTGCAAAACAACCATCTGCCACATCAGAGCAATTAAAGCAGCTTACCCAAGCAGGTAAATAAACTTATTTTCAAAGATTCACATCGGGACTGGCGATATCCGAACGGGCAACCGTAACCATCATAATTTCATCAAGGCATGAAAAAGACGAATACTGCAACGGACGCGTCCCTC
>LUCM01002541.1:117681-214807 GCA_008360955.1 Fasciolopsis buskii | reverse complement strand
TTAGGACTTAGGGCCAGCTTTCACCGCCCTTTGAGTGACGATGCAAAGGCAATTCGACGTGCATTCGGCCATTTGGCGATTGAAATCCAGGTATAGGTCTCTATGTACGGTATGTGCTTTGCACTTTCAAAATGCAAGGTATTTGTTCAAGGTATTTGACAGGATCCTGTGCCTGCATTCACCCTTTGTGGTGATCGGTTAGAGGTAGTCAACACTTTCAAGTAACTCGGGAGCCCAAACACACTTGGCGGGGGTGTTGGGGAGGAGGTCTCATCATGAACTGTGATAGCCAGGCGGCTTTCGCGAAACCCGCGACTTTTGTGGCGCTGCCATGACATCCGGCTGCCCCCATGGGAAGCGTGTACAATGTCACATACGGTTCGCAGTGTTCTACTTTGCGGTTGCGAGACCTGACCTATCCACATTGAGCTTGCCTGGCGACTTTCTCTGTTCGATCATCGCGGTCTCCGAAGGATTGCTCCTGTATGGTGGAAATATCGGGTGAGCAATGACGAGGTGCGTCGTCGTGTGTTGGGTACAGACAGTAGTCCTCGCTTGAGATAATCGCTCTACGTCGCCTTCGGTCGCTTGGACACGTATTCCCTATGCCCGCCTTCTTGGTTGGGGCCGAAGAGATGAGGACTGTTGTTAGTTGGAAACACTAAGAGATAGGGCTCAGAATCGAATTCAGTGGCTCGAATACTATATGGTTTCTATGTAGACCTCGTGCCATTTAAAAGATAATCAGAAAACAACCACGAAGTCACAATATATGTAATGTGAAAACGAAAAACAATTACTTTGTTCTGGTTTTTTATTTTTCATTCTGTTTGTCCCCTTTCTGAGTTTCCATTCCCGTTGTTGTTTTGGTACCACACTTGTTTTGTTGCCGGTGCGTTATGTATGTATATATATATATATATACCGCAGTCCCGTGATTAATATCTTCGTGCCTTTGTGAACAGTTCACTGCAAGTGTCATTTCCCTATCGTGAGTAATTCGCTAACGGGGAGACAAGCTGTTGAACTAATGTCGTCATTCAGGATAGTTTCCATGAGGCTACTGACAGATGTGATTAGAATCGTAGGACCCATTTCCAGTTAACATTTATCCCACACACACACACAAAGGGAATTGCGGACTCGACAGAGATGATCGTAAGACTAGCCGCATTGTTTGCATACTTCAACTATGTACCTCATCACAAAGGACACAACCATTTTATGGCACAGACGAAATTTCTAATGTCAGCTACAGGTAGCTTTTGTGTTTCAACGATCGAACCAATCTTCGCCAAAACGGACGTCATAAACCGTTTGTTTTCCCGTACGTTGCCTACCCATTTCTCCTTCAACTTTTTCCCAACGTACACCCGTACACGAATTTGACCTGATTATTTGTATGCAATGTTTCAAGTCTTGTCCCAAACTGGCATGCAAACAACCGAATAAACAATAACGAACACGTAAACGGTAACAAGTGGATATGTGTGCCTTAGTGTGATGAGCTGATTTAATTATCCGGTCCATTTTGTAGACGAACGCGGATGAGTACGCCTCATCGAACACAAACGTGTGCTCACGTCCGCGTACCGACTAATTGAATTTTCGTCCCGTCTGACAACAATCGACTGAGGTTGCGTTGGTGCTCGACAAAATTTAGGACACTAAAAATACGGAGACGAGCGTGGCAGGCGTGAATAGAGGATGACCGAGTGAGTAGATCCGATTGGTACTCGATAAGAATGTGTGTGTGTGTGTGTGCGTTGGAAGAGCATTCCTAACCAGGAGTAACAAGTGGCCACCGGAGATGATGACCACGAGAGTGATGATGGCGATTATGCTGATGTCACATTTGTTTTCTGGTTGTCGTAGTCTACACTCACGCAAGCAAACCAACACAAATTCAGCGATATACGAAAACAAAAATTTACGAAACTCATTCCATCACTGAACCCGTCACGCACGTGCTAGATCCTCATCTCAAATGATATGATTGTTCCGGGAAGCTGTAGTACAATCGTTCAGACAACTACATGTCTAACCCTCTCTTGACGTAACGCGAATTTTCCAATTTGTTTAATCTGTCGAATGTTTGTTGTCGTTCCTGTTGTTTGTGCTGATATTGTCATTGATAGTGTCATTCCTGCTCCACCGACTAGATTTTGGAACAAAAGCGTAACAGTGTGTTTCTCGTTTTACTGCCTAACGCGTGCTGTCTTTGAATATCCCAATGTGATCGGGGATGCATGTTTCAGGTTCGAAGTCGGTTGCAAGTCCTGAAATCCTATCTAAATGCGCCCTGATGACCGTGCGCATCAGACAGCCCTCTCCTGAGGATGTGTTGCACACTGCCTTCTCGTGGCCCAGGGTGTTTTTGTAAAAGTGCGAGGACAAATGCTAAATACTGGCATTCTGCATCTCGTTGACTGATTCCCAGAATCACTCCATGGAAGTTTGCTAGACCCGGATCCCGAAACCATCACAGGCGGTGCACGAAACATACGGTTGTATGTTCATTGACCTCTGTGGCGGAGAAGAGGGTGTTTATCCGCCTCCGACGGGGATATGAACTGAGTACTAAGTCACCGATCTCCAGTAGGCTACGAAACATTCAAATTGTCATACTATGTTGCACGGTAGACCACTTGCTTAGAGGTTTGAGCTAGGGTACTTCAAGTCCCTTTGATTTGGACAGCCAGGGAGCAAAGTTCACAGCGGGACCGTGGATTTCCACAGATAACCAGTAGTAAGGAGGTGAAGAATAGAGAAACACACTGTCTCCTTTTCGTTGCTCTACGTAGCCCATTGTTTTCGTCATTCTCTGTGGTCCCGACGACACATGATTTGTACACAGATTCGTGCAAGTGTTATATATATATATATATATACCATCAGCGAGATTATCATTCAAGTTCAGAGGAAGGTGGGATCACTGGGGTGAAGAAACTAAAAAGAACCAGTGTGACTAAATAATGAGTGTGAAAAGTTCTGGACGCGCTTTTCATCTAACGTGAATAATGGATATGCACAAAGCATTACCGTATGTTGTAGATGAATTCGACCATAGTGTTTTCTATGAATTTTTGGTCTTTAGTCGTGGTATTCTAAATTGTACACATGAATTTTATCCTTGTCACCAAGTTGTTTAGTGTGCATCCAAAAAACTCCCCACGGAATCCGACTTGCAAATTTAGGGAATCAGCAACAGATGTCTTGAGTTTTCCCAATAGGAATTGCAAAGTTGGCGGGTCTTATCTTCAGTTTTTTTTTGAGTCACTCCGAGTCCGACAAAATTTAGTCAATTGCAACGATAGGGACGATCTAGATCGAAATTAAGTGCAGTCATCAAACTAACGCACCAGCTGATGAGTTGTTACCACCGTATATCGATCGGTTGCCATCTGTTAAACTGGGCAGTTTTCCCACACTGACCACTGTTCGACAAACTGCTCATTATGGAAAGTGTGAGGAATAACGAAACTCCGGCTGAAGTGCTTTAGAGTTGAACAGGTTGAAAACACCGAACAATGAAATAACCTAACGCTCGGAATGACGACCTTGTGAAATATCTTGCCCGAACTCGAGGGAACAACAATTACAAAATGCTGACCTATTTCAAAATGGCACCGTAACGAGGCCCCGAACGGAGTGGAAATATCCGTTGTAAGATTGACGATGTTTACGCCTTATCCGTGTTAGCGGTAGAAAATTGTGTAATTCATGAATATATTCATCACGCAGTGTGAACGTTCACATAACCAATAAAAAAACGATGGAATCACCCCAGCTTGATTTCATACTTAGTAGGGATTATTAACGTAGTGTATATCCACCGTGGCCGAAATTGGATGCGAACTCTAGACACGCGATAATAAGTCGGACGCCTTAGTCACTAGGCCAACCGGGTAGACCAAGAACGATTTGTCGAACGTTTGACACATGATGTGCCACCTATTTGTCACGGATTTCCACTTCACGGATCGATAGCATCGATGCGTTCGACTCCGACCGATGGTTGACTTCTCCTATTTTTATGCACCCTGGTAGACTGCAACCCCGTGTGCTCCCTACGTGGGCCGGAACTGAAAACAGAGATAAAAGTATATGATGTAGAAATTAGTAATTCATTAGTTAGCTGGTTTGTTGGATGGATTTGGTTCTATGCGAAAAAATGACCATGCAATCGGTGGAATATAATCGGCCGAAAGTAAACGACAAACGATCTGATTTCTCCCCAATAGCTCACCACTGAACAAATGATAAAGTCACGGTTGCATCGTAATGAAATAAAATGCAACATTTAGTGAGCAAATTCATGAAAACCACTGAACATGAAAACACATGGCATTCGATCAGTTCCATCTTGCAGGTGAACATTTAGGCTTGCCAGGCCTGATTGATTTGGTTTTGTTTGGATAAACTTTTCGAAAAAGGTTCCAGTTAATTAGGCCGCCATCCAAACAGTCAAATAATTTTCCACGGACGAGTATGTGCGATCAATGTTACGTTTGAACAATCGATTCTGTAAGTACTAATTTGTGCCCATTTTTGGTCAAAAAAATCCGTTTAACAAATTCAAATCCGTATTAAGAATCAGCTTAGAGAAATGTCAAATTGATTCTCGAAGAAACACTAGCATAGACTGACGGAGAACCACTTATCAGATTGTATTTCGCGCAATTTCCGATTCCAATTGTGTCTTTTCATGATGGTCATTCTCCGACTTTCTTTAAAAAGGTTTTCGAGAAACCAAATTTATTAAAATAAGTTTTAGCAATACATCTTCAAAAACGATAAAATATGCCCAAAGTTTTTTTCTATTTTATCACCTAACAGGCTGATTGACAATAAGACTAAATGTCATGAATGATGCCTGAATAACCAAAAGTGAAAACTTCATGGACACAAGGAACATTGGGGTTTTGTTTCACATCTGTGTATTGTCCAAAATTTCACTCAAAATAATCTAATCAGTCCAACGATCGCCCAAAATGCTAATCAATATTTTGTACTCCTTTTGATAATATTAATGTTATAATGTGATATCGCGTGATAAACAGATTTTTTGTTGACGAAGTACAAGGTCACCGGTTTGATCATTCCTGGCCGATTGCACGTTTCGGAGTACAACAAGAGTGAAGTCAAACTAACGGTCATAAAATTCACCTGCAGTGAATTCGACTATATTCGGTGGTTCGTACTGTCACACAACGGACAGCCGAACTTTATTGTCGTCGAACGGAGCACGGGTCAGACAATTGCACTTGATATCCGTGTTTGATTAACTGCGCTTCAGACTGTACATTTAGCGCACAAAACCACGGCCAAACTTACATTCGGGAAGCCCCAAACTCGAGTTTTGCCCTCGTTAGAGTTCATTGGTGGTCCATATTCCTCATCGTACCCAGGGTTTGAACCAAGCCTTTTCCTACTTGAAGATAAGAGTGTTACCACTGGAATGTCAGGTCCCGACTAGGCTCGTCGAAATTATCTAATCTGGTTTGTTCATATGTCCACCTAGATGACAGACATCATCCAGACAACCAGCCCGGGTTCAAACCCTCCTTTCGATAAAGGCTGTGCACCATTGATAAGCTCTAATCCCGAGTGTAAGATTGGTGGGATGACCTGAGGTTTGTGCGTGAAAGGTGGGATCCGAAATCATTTCCACATACTACTAAAATGTAACTGTGAGCCATACGTGATAATTTTTACCTATAGAGACAATACTTACTTCGAACCAAAAACAAGAACAATCAAACTGTCTCGAAATGGCCAATATCTGTAGCTGGTTAGTGTAAAAACAGAAATTCACATGAGATATCGCGTAACCATAAACAAGTCAACATGGCAATTGTTGGACAAATAACATAATTGACTCATTCAATTTGTTTGTCTTTGTGCTTTGACTAGTCGAGATAATTTCATTGGGATAACTTGACCGCTAATATTTGGTTAACTCACCGTTTGTCAAATACTAGACCGTCTTGCGTGGTTGACTTGATTCCAGTCAGGCTAGTCACCTTCTCACTAGTACCAAACAATCAAATCTACCTATGAAAACAAGACTTTCTTGATTTTTGCAAAATTTTACTCTGACACCAGTGAAAAGTGTTAGGGTCTATCGCAAAAGAGAATCGAGGATTTCCTTACTTATTTCGGTAATCACAATTCTAGATGATTTGAAAAGCGACATATAACGTAAAATGAATATATCCGCCTGTTTTACTTGACGTTATTTTCATCCTATATGACATAGGAACAAACTCATGGCCGACATAGAGTAAATTGTCCGCTTTCGTAATATTCGTTTGTGGTATCAAAAATAAATAAGCTGTATCTCCCTAATCTCGCTGGAACACTTGTTTGACAACTGTGTGCTGTGAAAATCAGCCTGGAAGGCATGTCCGCATTTTTCCCGGGTTACAGCACAAACGATGTAAAATGGAATGATCTGATATGTACTGTGCGAATAACCAAAAACAAGTCTCATACAGGGAAAACTTCGTAATGCCTAACTGAAGCAACTTCATTCCTGATGGAATAGAAGTCTTGGTCACATGCACAGGTATTTGGTGAGAATACGTTCAGTTCAACGATATCAATTTGTGAGAAGGGAACCGGTTTAGTTAACGAAAGATTCCAAGAGGAATACTACTTGGTATATGTTAGTAGTAGGAGATTAAATGTTTTCATGAAATAATTCACCATGTGATATCATCGCCCAACTCACCATAAAGAAACCATGGAAGCACCGTACAGCTGTTTCATCCTTGTTAGGAATCATCAGCAGTGCATATCTACCGTGCCCGAACAGGGACGCGAACCCGGGACGAACGGTTCTGAGTCGAACGCGAACTGTGTCGGAAATTCGTAATAGATAGGAATAAATGATTATCTGCACAGAATTGGAGAACTCTTTCTCCGTTGTCTGTTCGCTGTGCAGGCAAGGCGCCTCGCCCACCTAAACAAGACTCCGATGCACTAAGCTTTCCAACTTGTGCATTAAAGTCACCTGCTACCACTTCATTGTCAGAGCGTTTGCTCTTCCGAACAAGAGTGAGGAGGTTATCGTAACATTCGTCTTTCTCCATATCAGTGCTGCAGTCTGTGGGAGCGTATGCCGAGATAACAAATAAACTACGCTTAACACTACTATCCTTTCGGACGCCGACTGATCCCTGCAGTCTCATGGCACACAAGCGACTGTTGACTAGGATCCAGTCTAAAAGGCCTGTTTCAATCTTCTCACCTAATACTATTCCTACACCACGTTGACCCACAGCTTGAGCTGCTTCGTCTCCTGAAATGTGAAGGAAATATCTTGACGAGACATTAGGCGCATACACTTTAATTACCCTACTCGAATCATGAATTCGTGTTTCACTCACGCAGCAGACATCAATCGAAAGTGAATCCACTGTCCACTGTCAGAGCCAAACACGACTGTTGGCCAGCCTGCATTAAAGTGCGCACATTGAAGAAACCGAGAGTCAGAGGCTGACGAGGCTTGAGAAAATGTGAACTAACAGACTGAAAACCAACTACTACACTACTTGACAATAAACCGTTGCGAGTATCGGGCGTGTTATCAATGGAGATACTACGGGTAGGCAGAAGGGGCAAACAGATTGGGTTGGAGACAGAAGAGACAGGTTGAATAAAAGAGAGGGAACTCTGGGCAGTAGCATCCTTATCACTACCCACCCAACCTGCGCTCGATGCAATGGGCAGTGCGGTCCTGATTATCCTGCGCGACGACCGATGCAGTATGGAATTATTTGTAGGCGTGTAACTCATGGGGATTGATGGACGGGTACTGCTAGGGAGTCCAGCCGCTAAACAGAAGAACGATTAGGGTTCTCAACTAAAGCCTTTGGTTCTGACAAGAACCTGACCGCAAGGCAGCGGGATACAGCTGAATGGAATCCCATCCACTTGGATCAATTATTCTTTCACTCGTTTTTTTCGACTGAGCTGCTAACTCAGATCAACCTCCGTTGACTGGGAGGACCAGGAGACTACTTCGTCAGGCCTCTATCCATTGACCTTCCAGGCATGATTGGATCTTCGGCTTGAGATAAGCCATCCTGTATAGCTCGTTGGATCATGGAGGCAAGCAAGCCGTCACACTAAATCAAGATGTAGTCTCGTTGTGACAGGTTGAGCGATGATATCAAATGATGAATTATTTCATGAAAAATTTTGCCCTTAAGGACCAAATGATGTAAGGAGTGTATCGAAAAATCAATGCTCCATGTATTGGTCTTAACTGTGAATGATATAAGGTTAATAACACAGCGTTGTTGGTAGATGCAATGTGCAAACGTTTCGACTACCGTGGGTAGTCTTTCTCAAGACAAGATTTACAATCGGATGCCTGAGGGAACGTTCGCATGCCAACTGATGTCTAGTTGTCTGTGTGTGTTTGCAAAAGTTGCTTTGAGAAAGACTACCCACGGCAGTCGAAAAGTTGGCGCATTACATCCACCAACAACGCTGTGCTTTTAACATTATATCATTCACAATATTACTGTTAACTTATAACACTTGCTCTGGGAGTAACTGAGTAACATTTGGAAAATTGATTTTCTACCGTTCGCAGGAAACTGGGTGCGAAAATGATCCGTCGTGGCAGAATTTCAATCCGTGCCATTCATTCACAACCGTCACAGTTTGAACTACTTGATTGTCATTGACCACTTTTTATTAACACGTATCTTTCTAATAATGTAGTTGGGTAATCGGCGAGGCATATAACACGTGAGAGATCAGAATTTTTTTCCGAGATATTTCTCATCTTTGCAATCAACAAGAACAACGAAAGTATTACGCTTCCTGCTAATACAAACGTTGATCTGAACGATTCAATTTGAAGTATTGTACAAAGTAGTATGATCATAATTTCGTAAAATAAATTCCCTCCGGATTAGGAATCGATCGAGAAATGATGAGATCATAGCTTTGTTTTAATCGTTTCCATATTCAGCCGAAATAATGTGCGTGAAGGAATTAGGTCTTTTCGGTTTCATTTGTCTACACGCGTCATGTGATTTTGAAGTCCACATTTGCGTTTGGCAAAGATTGTCACAACTGTGGCCCCCAAATTTGACAGTTTCTCCTTCGTGTTCGTTCCCTTTCATTCGGTTTCCACATTTCGACATTCTTGCTTCAACTTTGGTTTAGAAAAAAAGGACGAGCTCGGGTCAGTGGGGGAAAAAAATATAAGACCAACGGCCATTTGTACAACAGTTATTAATCACGACAGCCTGGACGGCAACAATTCCAGCCCGCGTCCAAATTTGTTTGCTTGTGTATACGTGTTAGTCCGGTTTGCGTACGCTTTTGTTTAAGTAGCTCTTATTCCATCGCCTAGGGAACCCTCAAGGGAGTAAAATTTCCGTCTGACTGACATTCAACTTCACCTACTCACAAGTGCTTTTGTATGTGTGCCCGTGTGGGCGTGTGTGTGTGTGTGTGTCGCATGACCCTATCAAAATGAGCACTTACTCATTCACTATCCGATGTCTATAATTATGTTCCCGGTCATAAGCCATAATCAAGCCGTCACTTTCAATCTGGCGCTTATGAATTGAATCAAAGGACAACGTGTTCTTGTGTACACAGACGGAGTGTGTATTTACGATCTAAAGAATGGGGGCCAGCATATTTCTTTGTCGGTTTATGGATGTGTGTGTGCGCGCGCCCTCACTTGCAAGATATGTGGGACAATGAATATTGAAGAAAAAAGAACCAAGAAAGACCGAGTGTATTTCGAATATGGTGAGTTATAAAACTTGACGATTTCTGAGTTTCAATCATTGGGTGGGTTGAAATAGAAGGGAAACAGAAAGAAACACGGAGGAGGGGTGTGTGTGTGTGGTTGACTGATCGATTGGGATAAAATAACTGAGAAAATCACATATTTGTTGATTGTAAAAGTTGTAAATCACATTCGAATACTTCATCTGGCTTGTTGCGGCAGAATTCATTCAATCGGAGCAAAACTGATTGGGAAATGTTGGAAACTAAATTTGTCATATTTTTCTTACACAACCAACCGTCCGGTTTGCTGGCAAAAACCAGTATTTTCTCACCACTCATAGACAACGCAAGAGTTATTTGGTATTGAACTTTAAAATGTGCTCCATTTTCTATTGCCTGACTGATGTGATAGATGAACATTTGTTTTGTTGAAACATGAATGCTCTAAATCAAATTCATAGTCTCTCTGTGGCGTTTAACATCTCGAACAAGCATTATAGTACTCGTTTCTGGTTCATTTGTACAAACCCATCCAAGGCCGTAATGCATTTATGCATCCAGAACCTTATCGGTCTATGTACAACCTAAACGGAAAAATACTAAGCAAACACGGATCAATTTTCAACTTCCAAACGGTTTCATAGGTCTTAAAATAATCCTTTTGGACTGACAAAACCAGTCGACGAGAAGCGCAAACCAGATCATGCTAGACAGAAATGCAGCTAAATATGAATACAAAACTGGACTGTACCAGGAATGCAAACGTTCATCGGATAAGGAATACGATTTTTGAAATAAAGATTTTGGGAGAAGTGAATTTTTTCGTTGTGATAATATCAAGAATGACAACTCAGACTTCCAGAGATGCGTTTGATGAATCTCTTGTACAAATAAAGATTCATTTTCCGGCAAACCTTGGCTCCTAATTTACTGAGGGTTAGTGTAAGAGGAAACGTGCGAGCGGGCGTAACTTGAAGATGTATCTGATGTTAAGAAGACAGTTTCCTAATTTAGTCTGCTACTTAATTGACGGGCATAGAAACTCAGGCCACTGACGGAACTGACAGCAACATGGTGAAATAAAGTAATTTTCCAGCATTCTTTAGCTGACACACGAAGATCGCGGTTAGTGTTATCTTTTTTTCACTACCCCGGGGACCATACTGAATGGAGAGCGCGCAAGCGACAACAAACAGATAGACAGACACACAGGCAGATAGACAGACGGACAGACAGAGAGTGAAAGAGCCAGAGAGTGAGTGAGAGGCAGGGATAACAATCTCGACTATCGAAGACAGGAACCTTTATTCCTTCAACCAGGGCAACATGATGAATGATTTATATGACGAAAGAAATTACAGATGAGAGTCTTGAGATTTAATCAACATCTGGTTGCATGGTGCATGGTACTGCGGTTTTGTCAATATGTTTGTGAGAACAAAATTGTCATTTCACTAACAGAAATATCAAAATGTTCAACACCAAAATCTGCGCCCGTATTTTGCACGTAACGGCTATTTTGCAGTTAAATATTTATGTTTATATGTGTGTACAAATAAATAGCCAGGCTAGGCAGCATTCGACTTAAAATGCCAAATTACAGTCCCCGTCATCGACGAAGCGCGAAGATAGGTGTCAGTCCAACCAATAGAACCGGAAACGTTTCGTTTACGCATCAGATATTCCTTTTCTTATCCATTCAATGTCAACACAGACATGCTCATGGATTCCTATCGATACGGTTGACTCAGTAAATTTATTCCCCCATTTCAGGGAGAATGATTTGTCACAGATTTTAGAAAATTTGAAATTTCACCAACGATGTCTAGAATTTCAAAGATAAAACGGAAAAGAATGTTTGATTGCAGCCAAAATTTAAAATTAATCAATACACGAAATTAAGATATTCATGAAATAACTCACCATGTGACATTAAAGCTCCACTGGCCATTAAAAACCAATCGAGATACTGCACAGCTGTTTCATTTTTATTAGGATTCATTATCAGTGCATATCCACCGCACCCGAACAGGGACGCTAACTCGAAAGGAACTACTTTGCGTCGAACGTCTTAGCTGTTATACTACAGAGCAAGCTGTCAACGATTTGTTCAAGTTCATCAACCAATGTTGCACCCATCCGTCATCGATTTGAACGGTCACATGCCGCAAGGTCATGGTAATCGATCCCCATTGATGGATAACTTCTCTACAGGCTGCCTAAATACATCGAACGCTTTGGGAATGACCTACAGATATTGGTTACTTGGCCGGTATTAGTAGTAGATTAAGGTTGGAAACGAAGGGGGGAGTCGAATCACAAGAAGAAATTTGATCATGCGAGATAGTTGTAGCTCGATTAACCATGGGTCTGTTACGTAACAATCAACCGCCACTGGACATTTTTGGAGCTCTGCCGAGTATCGTAATAAGTAACTTTTCGGAGCTTCTCAATATTCGATTTCTTAGCCGAGAACTGAAACAATAAGTTGGCAATTTTCATTGGATAGAACTTTCCGAAACAATAAAATAAAAAGTACCCTTTTTTGCAATTTCATCACGCTGCTAGGACATTTGTATCAGTGCTCTTCTAACGGATTCGAGCATGGGATACACTAAAATAGTAGCCATATCACATTCACGGATAAGCACAGTCTTTTCACCGGAAATCTTCTCCAGAATAAAGAGGAACCCATCAGAATCTGTAGGTTTATAATAAATTCATTGGAGACCAGGTAGCTGCTGATTAGAGAAAGGAAAACGAAATCCAGACTTTGTCAACTTTTAAAAATGACTTCTCGCTCTGGCGTGCAAAACAAGATTCATTAAGATATGCAATAAATGCATGCCTCGTTGGAGATGATTAGTTTAAATGTCCTGAAAAAATCACACGAGCAGACGAGGAATAAATGTTACCCAACGTATTGAACTTGATGACGTTTGTAGGGAACTAAAAAGAGACAAAATTTGTTGAGGCGAGTTCGTAGAAACGTGTGAAACGCCCAGATTACCCATACAATGAAGCGACAATTTCACAATAAAGATTAAATTTCTAAATCACAAACCCGCTTATCTATGACATTGGTAATGTACAATCAATAAAGCTACCTCACCCTCCCAAGAGAGAGAGAGAGAGGGAGAATTCAAATCAAATAGAAAACCTAATTATTGAACTAATTAAGTAGATCGATGATTGATCAAATAATGAATCTGTGCTGAATGGAATGCTTTCCGGGTGGATTGAATAACTTGGTTCTTTGTCACCAATTTTCATTGATTTTGCTATTCATGATATGAATCCGTGCATGTACATGTATGAATAACTTCAGGGGAAACATAACAACCGAATGGAACATATTTCGTGAAAATTTTCAAATACTTTTGACGTTACGATATTACGTTCGTGTCATCAGATCTATCTGTTGCATGAATACAAGCCACATCACTACCTAATTTTTACGTACACACAAATCTCCTAATCTACAGCGATCTTTCTCCGTCATCCTCGAAACGTACGATTTGATTAGTGCGAAGAAAAAAAATCCTGATCGACTTCGTGCTGTCCTCGGTGGAGTAATTACGCCGCCCATTTCATGGTCTCAATTCACACACTGCCCAAAAAACTTCCGGACCGGGACTGGCATCATGTGACCACGACAACACAATTCTCCAGTTATGTTTTCCGTATTCGATTGGTATGATCAACGGTCATTTACAGAATATACGATGCACGAAATATCTGCACGAAATGGTTCTCGTTATACTTGCGATACGAACGGGGACAAAGTTTGCGAACCCGGTTGGAGTGGAACGGAATGTGATAAAGGTGCGTTCTTGTGCGTGTGTGCGCGCGTGTGTTTAAGTGTGTGTGTGTGTGTGTATGTGCTGAACTCGTTCACTTCTGGAACCTTCAGATGACGGAAGTCGGTCAAATATGTGCTTTTAACAAACCGAAGTTGTACTACTCTGACGACTGAAGCCATGATGAATAGGATTCGATTTGTTAAATTTCCGATTCCTGAAATGGGCTTCAAAATTTTTCGTACTCATTTCGATTTTTCCCTACTGAGGTGTTTGAGGAGGCAAGGAGAATCTAATTCTACAAACATTGGCAAATTCATTTATGAATTACACATCGAAAAATCAAAGCCGCAAGCTGGAATCAAGTCGATGACTTTGCATTTCTCGATGTAGGTATACTTGTGAGAAAATGTGTGCGCGAACAGTTCAAAAGTTGACAACTGGATCACCATGCAACTTTATGGCTGTATTTAAACAGCAGTACAAGTTTAATATGATTAACTATCAGCATAGACACTTGACATTTCGTAATCGGCGGACAGGTGGACAAGTTGCGAGGCTTGTCGAAATGCAAAGCACAAAAACAAGTCATCACAAGGCAGACCATCACATTTCCAAATGGGAAAAACCGCATGCTCGTACTATCCTGATGGATACTTCTTGGCCTCGCTTTTGTCTAGACAATCACATTGTAAATCTGAGCGTTTATTTATTCTTTAGATCTATTTTAACCCAGAGGATCAGGAATGGTGGAAGTGAATGAAACTGTTCGCTTCAGCTATCACCTAGATGACTGACGGATATTTTCCCACGAAGAGTGCATGTGTCCACTACTAAATCACACGAAACAAGGGGCGATGTTAATACCACATGGCCGGCGGTGGCCGAACGGATAAGGTCGTGGCGTTTGGATCTGAAGGTCACGGGTTCAAATCTTCCCACCGAAAGTCAACTTCCCCACTTTGCAGCCCTCTGTTGGCCGCAGCCCCCTTCCTCGGGAAATGATATGCATCGTTGTTTCATTAATGAAGGAAGTAAAAAGTAAAAGATAAAAAAAACTGAAAAGCAATGGTCCACCACATGGTATGTTTACAATCTGATCGGCTGAACACCTATCGAAACGCATCATTCACACTAGAACTTACTGACCGATTTCGAGGTGGAATTGGGGTTCGGTTGCGATTTCCCATTAACCTCCATGTCACACTTCTCAGGCCAATTCAAAATCTCAACGAGTTACATAAATACTGGTTGATAATGTCCACATTGTTTGATCTTTCCAAATCCTTTAGTAGTTAAGCGACAAAGAACATTCTTTTCGGGAATGAGGATGTAGACATTTCAAAGCTGTCAATTAGGGACTTGACCGATGACCGAAGGATTCAAAATCCGCCACTGAGGCGTCAGAGACGTCCGTCGGTGTGAATATGGCAAACGCCAAACGAGAGTGAAAGTCCGCAGCTTGGGAAAGCAAAATTTTGAATATTAGGTTGGGTAAAACAATTTCACCGCCATCTATGTTTTAAAAGATAAAAAACAAAGATCTCTGCGCTATTTTTTCCTTGCAACTCTTCAGTCGATTCTGTCTCCCCGTCCTTATTGTCTTTCCTAACCAAGTAATGAGAAATGCCGAATCGAGCAGACATAAAAGTTCATTTATTAGTCAAAATCAAGTAGTTTACACTGGTCTTTCTTGAGCAACACTTATTCATCGATTCTTTTGATGAATAATTGATCCTTCCACATTCACTGACATTCTCTCGCTCAAGCTATCGACTGGTGCAAACATTGCCATTTCACCGCAGCTGTACTGATAGCTGATTAGGATGATGACTATGACGAGTCGATATTCATCACCTTTCCATTCTGATTTCATAGTAATGGAATGTGTGGGTTTCATTCAAAATTACTGATACAAATGCATTAAAACTGCATTAGATTAAAACCAAATGCACAACGGTGCCATGATTATCAACACTGAACTCAACATTCTAACCGTACGGCGATTAATTTCCAGATAAAATCTAATCTCTAACCAGTGAAATACATGCGGTTTTGGTTTTTTCGTTGCCAGTAGTATGCCTCGTATTGGAATGGATGGAGACAATTTTTCAGGAACCAAATGAACGTTCTCTGGGATTTGGTCACCCCTATACGTCCACACTTAATTGTTAACTTAACGTTGGAATTTCAGTTAAATTAATTCAAACGTGTAAGAACCGCAAGATGATTGATTGGTTACATGTACCTGGTCTATTAAGCAAAACCGGACATCGAAAAACGATCAATCAACGTGTGATTCTTACATGAATTCATCATCTATCTACGCTGCTAACGATTCAACTAAGACTTCAGTGACTGTATCAACTCTTCTTCGTCTGTTTCCTTTTGTCACTGTAAATTTTATCGGTTTTTTCTAAATCTTATTGTAGCCGTCTGTAAAGTCGGATGTCATCCTGGCCACGGAAGTTGTACTCGACCGGGTGACTGTGTGTAAGTCAGCTATTTTGCTCTGCCCATTACCCTTTCCCAAATGAATGGATCAATTGGTCAAATGTCACGAATTCTACTCACATCATCTCGGGATTGTCATGACGCATTTCTATCAGCGAAGCAACTTTGATGCGGTCGAATATGTGCAACCAATTGTAATTTTATACAACGATTTGGTTCCTCACTCATCACTATATCCATCCTCCCTTCCTCCATTCATCCACCCCTCCTCGTCCGTCCGTCGTCTCTATCCCATTTTCTCAAAACTAGCTGTGCAACTGGGTGGCAAGGTGCTTACTGTGACGAGTGTATCAAGTATCCGGGATGTAAACACGGTACCTGTCACGATGCCCCGTTCACTTGTCGTTGTTTGTTAAACTGGGGTGGACCACTCTGTGATCAAGGTACGAAAACACCGGGCCATCTCTGTCTTCGTTTTCATACCAACTGTACATGTGTTTTGATAGATTCCGATAGGAACAAGGAGTACGTGAAAAATTGTTCATAATAGAAACCCAATAATTGGTACAATTAATTTGCAATCAAATTGAATTATGGTACAAACTAGCCCAAGTTCAGTTCAGTCTAGTGAGATTATTAGCAAATTTTTGTGAATATCTCCCTGGAATTAATTGAATTTACCGTAAAATGACAGGTACATAAATCTACAACTCTAACACGATAAGCAATTTTATAGACTTCGAAATCTGTAGTCGAGAAATTCCGCGTAAATAAAAGTGAGTCGGACGGGAGATTCGTCAAAGCCAAGCACGGAATTCCGGGCATGCATGCAGTGGAATAGGTACTTGTCACCTTGTTTCTAGGTCCCACTATACGTGGGAAGTGAGAGGCAGACTGGCAATGGTAATCCTCAAGCCGTGAGTGATAGAGAGCCATATAAAGTTCCAGCTAACCGCTGGAAAATAAAAATGAATCTCCAGTAGGTTAACGAATCTTTTGGTACGGATTCCTAATTGGTACATCCGGGACTTGAACGAGAGCAGATTTATGCATGTAATGTAACATATCCTTACAGCATCTAGAATTCAATCTTCTCAGCTAATTTCATTTCGATTTACTGTCTCTTTAATCTGCATGTTCATCGGTTCCGCACACCTACACATATCCAGACTTGGATTATTGCGGTCGTCACAGACCGTGTAAAAACGGTGGAATCTGCAGAAACACCAACTCCACTGAGAAGCCATTCCAATGTAGCTGCACAAGAGAATATACGGGAGATTTCTGTGAGAAGAGTGAGTCCTGTTTCTAATTTTGAACTAACAGTCCAACCCATGAATTCCTCATGAAGCATTGTTCATGAGCGTGCGACTTGGAGCACTTTGTTCGCCCGCCGAATCTGGATTAGGAATAGGCTTTTTCCGAGGGGGCGGTCAAATTCGTTCCTGGCGTTACATCCATTGGCCAAAAATATAATGCATTCATTCAGATTTCATGAATAAGATTGGCAGATTGATCGATTGATTGATTGATCTGCAATCTATGGAATGGAACAAATAGCGGCAGAAAACGTGGGTTCATTTCTGCATCACGTCATAGCTTTTGCCATGAACGGCTCATTTAGATAGAAATCGTGGTGTAGTCCAACGGAACCACAAGCGCTTCTCCATCGTGGACATGTTGTACTACCTTGGCTCTTTTGAATCTAGCGTTGTGTACATAAAATTAGAGACAAATTGTGTGTGTAAATGCGAAAACCGTAAGTCGTTCGGTCATGAATTAACCATGGCGAATGATATTCATGAACGTGAGTAGCCACATAGCTGACGGTGCAAGCTACTTTGCAAGAAACGTAGGAGCAAGCAAACTGAGTCATTCTTAATAGCCCAGCGATTGTGACGTTCGATAATAAGTATATAGATGTATATATGTATAATGCTATAAATCTGTTTGCAGGTTACCTGGCATTAGAACCTTGGTGAACGGAGAGAACAACGTATGAGAAAAGAGAAATCCAAAAAACAGTGTGGAGTTCACCAAACATTCCAGCTTTTCCAAGCTTCACTTTCATGTCTGCCGTTACCCATCGTGATCCATAGTTCACGGTCTCATATCTCGGTTCTAGCATTTCTAATCGGCAGCGACAAAATACACTACTGACATTTTCTCATAAGCTGACTAAAACAGCTACACGGTATTTTAATGATTCACAGCACTGAATCGCGATTTCATACTGTACAATGAACAATTTCAGTGTTATCTGTCGCCAAGCAGATCGAGATTTGCTTCTCAAGAATGATTTGTCTTTGGTCCTAATTTTTCAATTGTACTCGAGTCATCGTTTCGTCTTAGCCTGTCTACCGGAGTGCTCTATCTTTCAGAAGAAATCACATCAGTTTCGTGCAAAGTTTGTGCAAGCTAAAGTTGGAAAAATCTGACAAGATTCGAGTGGATTCAAATCATCCCTTAACCAAACGTTGGCCGGCGTTGGCCCAGTGGATTAGGTCATGGCATTTGAACGTGAACGTGGCGGGTTCTTATTCTTCCATCGCCGGTCAACTTCCCCAATTGGCAGCCCTCAGCTGGCCGCGGCCTCCTTCCTCAAGAAATGATGTATGTTGTTATTGCATCCATGAAGAAAGAAGGAGATGCACCACCATGTAAATTCGCATCTCAGTTGACAGAGAAGATGAAATACTGCATTGCAATTACTAATAGGTTGAAGTCTGACAGAAATCAACCTCATTTCACAGTTGAATCAGCCTTACATTTTATTAGGCAATAATTTTGAAATCACAAACAAGTTCTACACATTCATTACCATTTGCTTACACCAATCATAAATAAACAAAATATGCCTGTCGTACTTTCTGCCACCGAATCGATCCAACTTGAAAATGTTGGCCGAACGCTTTTACCCTTGCCTATTTGGCCTGGCTTGCAAGTTTGTTGGATCAAAAAATGGGTGTATGTTCGAATTTATGCAAAACCTCGAAAGATATTGCTGATGCGGTCACTCAAAGCCGATATTGTGCCACTAACGTTTACGGATTTGCAATTGTCATCATGTCCATAGAGTACGCGCTATGAGTTACGATCCCTTGAAAAGTCATAATTCATGTTAGGATGATGTTTTATTGGTACCGCTTTATAAGTCTTCCGTTCCGAGAGGTCAACTATGTCCGCGTTATACTGGACAATACCTGCCACAAAAAGCCACACAAGAACACAAATTGGACGGAACCAGGGGTGATCAATCAATGGTTTGATATTTTTCCCCAAATTTGGTCCTGCATTGTATGATTTCATCATATTTCATAATAGATAGAATTAATTACAATGAGTTATTTGTTTTCGAAACAATGAAACTGTTCTAAGTAAGCAGTGGTAAGCCATCATTTGTAGATATAAAATCAGCTGATGGTTGTTTCAAAAATTGATCTTCAGACTTACTTCATCTGAAAGATATTCAGTAATTAGACAGCGGAATTTTGGAAAGAAAATGAATTGATGACATGAGAATTTAAACCGCAGACAACACCGACAGATTGCGTTAATCGTGAGACTTCAAATATGACCATAATTGTCCCATCATACAGTAGTTCGTGAATGTCTAGTGCTACAACATTATCTATTTCTGTGCAGATAAAATTAGTGAAATCTAAAAGCACGTTTGTAAAATTTTCAACTGTCCGTACTCCAGAACTTGCTCCATGCTCTTGGAATCCATGTCATCGTGGACGTTGCGTTCCCCGGGGTTCGGATAACTACAAGTGTAAATGTGATCCCGGATGGCGGGGAGACTATTGCGAAGAGAGTGAGTTCCCATGACTATCCGAAACGAGTTGTGTAGAAAGTGTATCGGAAAACCGATATGCTATAATCCGTTTTTGAAAAGAATTTTATAATTTTAATTACGTGTAAGAATAATGCTGCGTGTCATTGAATGCGCAATATATACAGGGTGAGTACTTGTTTAGAAAAAAAACGATTGGGTATATGGTGCTATTCATTTCGACATGATTGCTGCACACTCGCAATGGGATTAGGCGCCTTATTTACTAAAGGACAGTTCTTGGATTATGTATGTTTCTCTACAATGCACTCTGAAACACCCGTTTGGTCCCGACATTCGTTCCAAGCCTTTCTGTACACACCTCTGCCTTCCAACCGGTGGTCGCAAATATTCGCTAAACATACGCACACGTTCCGAGGATGATTATAATAAGATTAGGTCAAAATAACAAGACATCCATTGTCATCTTTTCTAATCCCAAGCGAACAAGTATGTATGTGCCCAAAAACCGTGAATAATCCCTTGCTAATCTGGCTGACCCGAGATAGAACGGGAAAGTTTAAATCTCTTAATTCTTAAAAATATGCAACCAAAATCCTCGGGTAACCAATTCCTATTTGTTAAGGCAGTTTCCGTCTCTTTCTACGTGTATGCATGTATGTATGTATGTATGTGTGTGTATGTATGTATGTATGTATGTATGTATGTATGTATGTATTCAAACAAAGATATACGCATACATGCATGCATGTGCGTTTATGTCGATGTGTGCGTACACACATTCGTGGAGCTATGACTGACTGACCGTATTTATATACATTCTCCCGGCCCCAAACGGGATTAATTAGACGAAAAATGTTCGAGTTTGAAGTCAGGTCGTAATGGTCTTCCTGTATGGTTCTATTTCGTTTTGTCTTTTTTCCAAGCAGTTTTAAAAGTCGGTGTCAACGAGGGAAATATATTAGCAACAAGCACTGGGATCATTTTAAACGTTTGACAAATTCCACCGTTCCGCTCCACAGAGTGTGACTCCAGGTGGTCGATCTTACACGGCCCAGTTCACAATTGTCAGATAGACTATGTGGAATCTGCTAGGCTGGTTTTATTCAAACCACATTGGTAAATCTTTCTCGCGCGGTTCGATCAGAACATATGGAATCCGCCTTCGTTATCCGAGCTATACAGATTTAATCCGTGTTGCGAGAATGTCTCCGTAAAACTAAAATCAGACAGATTAAAATGTTCGTTTTGTAATCAAACAAACTATGACAATTCAGTGTTTAAACTGAGTTCATGTGTGATGTTCTGCAAACTTATTTGAAGCGAATTCGACCGACGAATTGACCGGTAGAAGGATTTTGTGAATGTTTGGCAAATCCATGCTTGCTTGAACAGCTATGGATGTGTGAAAAAATTGCTGATTATTTAGTCGTCCGAATACATGACGGGAACCGTGCTATGAACTTTCAGCAATTGTCGTCATTCATGTGGTCAACCTTAACAGACAATTAGTATGGCCTAACCAATCAAAAGCGAATAAAACAGCAAATTCTAGTGTTTTTAATAATTTGCATTAGTTAAAAATAAGTAGACTTGTTCAATAGTTTCAAGTATATCTTTCCACCGAATATTCCTTCGTTCAGTCTTTTCAACTACTACCGTAGTCATCTAGATTCGACTAAGAACACTGATCGAATTCCGTTCCAGTTTATTGTCACCTTTAATATCATCCGCTTGTTCTGTACAGATATCGATTACTGTCTTCAGAATTCCTGTCTAAACGGAGGCATTTGTCAAGATCTGGACGGTATCGGATTCAGATGTATTTGCCCGCCCGGTTTCAAGGGAGCAAACTGTCAGCTACGATCACCTTGTTCCAATTCCCGGTGTGTTCATGCGAGAGATTGTAAACAACTTTTGGAACCGCTTAATGGGTTGGACTATGAATGTATCTGTCAGCCAGGCTGGACCGGACAACTGTGCGATGAAAGTGAGTGCCCGAATATGCAGAAAAAACATCGGTCAAAAGATATTTGTAATATCGTCTAGAAGACGTTTGTCCGGAAATTATGCACACAATTGGTACAAAATTCTATTCCCATGGGGTTTATTTCGGAAGAACAGATCTGTGAAAAAGTTTTTGTTTTGTCGTGCTAGTTAATCAACAAGTTAACAACAAAAGATGAACGTTCTAATCTTTTTCAGCATTAGCAAACCGACCGTTGCCTGACAGTATACGAGTATCTTTCAGCAGCCTGAAGGTGTCATTTTTCCGCAATTACCCTCGCAGTTGGAATATGTTCATATATTTCCTCGCTACTTTTACGAGTCCAGACGAAATCCACTTTACCGGACACACAATTCGTATTTGTTTTAATCTTTGACTTTGTACATTTCACCAAAATCAGTGTTCGTTCAGTTCTGAGCTGTGGAATGCTAAAAACGACAGTCAGCTTCATGGAGTTTAAGCACGAATATTGTAGGCATGTATTTCCATAGACAGTCATTTTTCCATCTCCGCATGGTTTGACTGATTGCTGATGGCTTCCTGAACATCTTGCTAACAGTTTTCTCTTTAATGATGGAAGTAAAAAAGGAAATGTATATACAATCAGTTAGTAGTATGTGGGCTTAAAAATTTTTCCGAAGAAACGTACACATCTATATATATAAATATATATGTATATATATATATATACATATGCATGTTTACCGAACTAGAGGATTTAATGCGCTTTTCAAGGAGTTTGTGCATTATGAACGAGCAGTCAATTATTAAGAAAGTATGAAGACACTGCACAACTGTCCTCATTGTACGGAATCATTAGCAGTGCCGAACTGAGACGAGATCCCGAGACAAACAATGCACAGTAGAACGCCTTGACCATTAAGTCAACCAGGCAGGTTCTCAATGACTTGTCCAACAAAAATCTCACATGATACAGGACACTCGTCTATGACCGGAGTTTTGCAGACCACAGTCCTTTGCTTACTAGGTGATTGATTGGTAAGAAATGGACAGCCTTGCCGTAGGAGGGGTACACATTGTAATAATTCGGTGCTGAACAAGAGTGATGGATAGGTGATATTGAAGTTCGAAAGACCACCGACAGTTTGCATAGGTTGGCTCAATGACCAAGGCATTCGGTTCAGCATCATTGGTCTCAGGTTCGCGGTTCAATTAGGGCGGGTTGCATATGCACTGCTGATGATTCCAAACACGGACTAAGCATTTGTACAGTGGTTTCATAATGGTCAGCTGTGTTGTAATACTCTACGGTGAACCCTTTGAAAATACATGTACAATTATACTCGAAACTTGATAGAAAAAAATATCTCTGTAACAAAGGCTTTCAAATTCCTCTTCACTTGTTTTATAGGGGAATCAACAAAAAAGCGATGTCATCCGGGGGCACTGTCTACTCAAATTTACCATGACCCTAACTAGCAGTAGTTGATTACGCACAACACTCGTTATGAAATTAAAGCCATCCTAGTGTGGAATCCGAAGTCCTATCTGGATGAGTAAATGGCGCAATCAAAGAGCGTGCCTTCACGATTTATCTCGGTTACCAATCATAGAGGCTGACGAGGCAACATAAGCAATACAAACATCTAACTTAATTGCTTTTTTCATTTAAAATTAGGCTTCAAAATGAATGATTTTGATATTTTTTATTAACTAGAATGTTTCCTATTAATTGGGGTTTAGTGTTAATTATCACTAATGGATAAACGAGGGGATAGTAAGGGGGAATTTCAGTCAGTACCAACGTCAGTATTTGTACGGTACAATGGGAATGCGTTCGCCGTAGGGCTACATGGTCAACCTAAAAGCGTAAAAGCAGGAAAACCGACTAGAGACAAAGTCCAGCAAGTATACCAGTCAGCCAAACTAGTATGATGACTCGGAAGACACAGGGTACAATTTCACTCAAGTTTCCTTGGGTTCTCACTGTTTAACTGTCATGCTATTAGGATGACAAGGTGACAATTAGCAGACAAACGTGAACCTTCTTGATACTCCCCTGTATGGGAGCAAGACTCAAATTGTAAGTCTGATGAGTCGCGTTACACCATACCCACCAAGTTTTAGACAGTAGAACCATCAAAGTTTCGGAAAAACATCAGAAAAGAGGCTTCCTAGGTTTAGAATTTCCGGTAAATTATGATGATAAGCCAATTTTATTTAGGTTAAGTTTAGAAAATGTATCTCAAACCATTGTCCCTGACTCGTCAGAGTAATAAACTAAATAAGCGGTATTCTTTCCTGTAGAAAACGCTGAAGAATAGTGAAGTAACTACGGTCCATTAAAGTATGAGATGTATTGAAAAGGTCATAGGAAAGTGCACGTGATAATCTTACTTAAGTAATTACTTTTCGTCGGACTTCAGTTTGGCGATTGACTTACTTTGCTAACGAAAGCAATACACGTTAAAGCCCGCAAAACGTGATTTGAGATCAAAGTGGGTATTGAAAGTTAATATTTCGGCAGATGGATGCAATAGTACTCTTGCTGGATCATGATTATTTTCAGTTATAAGTAGTAACGTCAAGGGGTTCTAGTCAAATACAATCTAGCTGGAAAGAAAACTGGGATGATCTTCTGAAAAAAACTATTTTTAACCGCAAGTAAAAAGTTGTTCTCGAGAATTAGCTATCGCAAACAATAGTGCAAAATGTCACGCATTACGCGATATTTATTTGCTTTCGAATAAAAGCAGCTGAATCTTTGAGATCATAGTGAATTTCAGTGTGAACATTCTAACATGTGCTTCAAGTGGCCCCGAAATAAACATGGTTGAAGATTTACTTTGTGCTATGAAAAAAAAGTGTTGGACTATCACAAATCGGATAAGCATTTCGATTTGAGATTAAGTTGCTTAATGGAAAACGGAAAAGTAAAAGACTATTACCTTCTTGATATGTTCACCTTTTGAAAGGCCAAATATTGTGATGAATGAACAAGGAGGACCGGTGAACTGCCAACTCACGTATAGCCATACTCATTCCCAATACCCTATATATTTAGATATTAAGAAATAATCCGTTCGCTGGTAATTGCAGGGACAACGTATGATAAGTTTAAGCGTAGTCTTTTTGGCGTCAAATGGTTGAACTTTTAAAGAATGAATATTCTTTCTAAATTTTGTTCAATTTTTTATTCTGCATGCATATATGTGCTTCACCGGATATCCATGAACCAGATAATCGATAAACTTTGAAATTTTTATGCGAACTAATAGTGACGATTAGTTTACTATTGAGATTTACTCTCAATCTCTCATTGATTATACACCCGAAACAGATATAGACGATTGTGCGGACAAATGTCAAAATGGTGGAGTGTGCCACGTAAGTTAGTACTCATTCGATCACCCCATTCCTTCCGATTTTGTAACGGTTTATCGTCTATTTGATTTGTAAAGATCTATCTATCTATCATCGATGTGTTTTGCTGAGTGTAGCGATTAGGCCACGAACTTGACTCAGATTGAAACAAGTCGTACACTATGACCACTAGACCAGTATACAAACGGGAAGAATTCGCTTTCAGCTTGAGTAAAAAGGGCCTTTTGTCAACGGATAAATAATGATTCAATACAGATTATTGTGAAAATACAACCTACTTTATACTACACCAGTCATGTGGGCGGAAACTTTAAATCAGGAACAAGGACACGGAGGCAGACTACACGGTAATGAGTCGCAGGTGTTTATATCCACAACATCAGTGCTTGTGGCAAAATTGAACGTTCCAGTCAGAATGTGAACATACTTCGTAAATGCTAACTTTATGCGAACAAAAATTTAACGGTAAGTGGTTACAAATGTGAATGTGATCAAGTTTTGGAGACCAGAAAACAAAACATCTATTGGTCACGAAGGGTTTTTCCAGAAGAGAGCCGGGGCCAACGGAGGATTTACAAATGGGAAAACTGACCGGCACTGGAAGGATCCGAACCCGGGACCTTCACCTACGAACGTCACGAACTTATCCGCTTGGTGACCGCCGGCCAAACGATTGGTAAAACCAGATACATTAAACTAATCAGAACAAATGTCCATCTTATCATCTAAAAAAACTCGGAAAGACAATAACCATGGAATAACCATTTTCGGGCCCATGTGTCCCATTTCTGAACGGTGGCCATGCCTGGCCGAAGAAAATCTTCCGACATGTCACCATGTGATTTTTAAATGGACTTTTCATACATTCAAACTTTTAACAATTCGAATGAGATTCTGATGAGAAGCTAACAAACAAGTGGACGAGTATAAGGATGGTTGCATAGGAGAGTAAATGGTACGCATGCCCATCGAACGTCGATGACCGCGAAACCGGTCTTGTGTTTCCGAGCAACTTTTCTTTATTCTTCCGTGTGGGAAACACCACTGAGGACAAAAAACAGCATTGGTCTCTATGATCACGCGAGGAGAGACACGACGGTAGTGTGCAGATGGATGGAAGACTGCAGCTTTCTACATACGGGCAACTTCAAGTGTAAAGGTGAATGCTTCGGGACAGGATTCGACCCTTTAAATACAAGTTAGCCTCAGTGTTCGTCACAGATTTTGTTGACCGGAGTGGATAAAGTGATCGCAGAAATCTGGGTACTCATTTGAAAGCCGCAAAGTCAGCAGCCTAAAGTTAGATCTTAGATAAAAAGGGACGATCGTAGGAGAACAGTACGTAGAAACAGACAGAAAGCATTACTAAATTCAACTAGCTTTCACGGACTGGTGCAGATGAAACTCACACCATTTCAGATGGAAAGAAAGACCTTGCTAATTCCTAGGAAGAGTTTGGATGTGCAAAGACCATTGGAAAGTGCATTCCAGCAATACGGCCAAAAATGTATCGGTTTGTTTTAATACACATTTCATTTCCGGAGAACGGGATCGGAAACAGTTTAAAACATTTCCAAAAAAGTTTACATTTCCAGATAGTATCTAATGTGGCAGCTAATTCAACAATCATTCGAATAAAACTCGGAACATTCTGTCCAGCGTGGTCTGCACGATTATCGTATGCCTGGTTTCCTGGCTTCCTTAATCACTTGTCCATGTCATGTTTTGTCCTGTCTTGTCCGTGTTCCAAGTGACCTGCTCTTTCTATCCTTGTATATGATCTCATCACATTCTCGTCTACGATAATCCACAACAGACATCTTTCCAAATTCTATTTAGGATCTGATTGATGACTGTTACTCACTTGTCCCGTGGGATTCGCCGGAAGACATTGTGAAATTAATCAGGAATGCGCCGACAAAGGCCAGCAAAACGGAATCTTGTTCACGAAATCCCCGGAGTTATCGTTTGCACGAATGTGCCGAACGGATCACCGGCCACACTGTGAAGTTGAGCTTGAATTTAGATTTTAGTGTTGAAAAAACATATACTTGGTTATGGTGACGCATGTAATGATTGTGAGATTCGGATGTGATATGATGATGTGATGTGATGAAGATGAGGTGATGATGATGATGATGATGATGACAATGATGAGGATAATGATGATGTTGATGGTTATGATGACTGTAATATGACGGACTGTTGATGATGCGACGACGTAATGCGGGTTGGATTGTGGTGATGACGATTGCAACAATGATAATAGTAATAATAATGACTTCAGTATTGACGATTACTGTAACTACGACAACTGCGAGTGAAAATATCGCTTAGCTAGTAAAACTGTTGATTAGAATACTACTGTAAAAAGGAATTGAGACAGTTTCATGAAAGTTAAGTTACAGCAAGACTCATAACTCGGAACAATTTATGGAGTGGTTCCGATTATGAAAAGTCTATGCGAGAACGAACGTGCATGGTCAGCTTAATAAGAAATGAATATGTCCGCCTTTCTCCAAATCAATTTTTGTACGTCTTAACATGTAAATTTATCTATCATTAGTTCTGAAAGGTTAAGTAGAAACGTTATAAGCAATTTGGAATGACAAATTATGCGGACGAATTAAATTTATTATGTTTATATATATATATATATTTAAATCCCGAAGGATAAACCAATCCTGCCAGATATGATAAAGCATACGTATTAATTTTTTAATATTCTTCATCGACGTTGTCATTACGGTTATTTAGAATAAATCCGCATGCGACAAGTGATAGAGGGAATTATGCGCTGACTTACTGAATCTCAGAGCTTAGTTCTAATAACGGATTAGCATTAATATGATATATGAAAATAATAATAATAATAGTAATTCTGAATCACTTCCAACCGAACACGCTTCATTTATTGTTCATTTCAAACGGGGCAGAGAAATCAACCCGAATTGCCAGTTGACTTGCTCGGTGTACACGCGTTCATTTCATGTTTAAGCCAAAGTCCCATTGAAGAGGACTATTCACTGCTAATGATTAATACTGGAAATAATGACTAATTTGAAAAGGCTACTTAAATTAGCAATACTTGATTCCTTGTTCTGTGCGGTTCACCCAATATTCTCGCATCTCTGCTCCTAGTTCTGCGAATGTTCTAGAAATTTGCAATTCACGGTAATGAACGAATTGGGTTTCGATTTAAAGAGGTCAATACTCTATCATGTCCTGACGACACAGTTCCTAAATTGGTTAATATGATAGTTAGTATGAATTATTAATTAATGCTGACAATATTAGTAGAATCGTGGTTAATATTGTCGTCAACGATGAAGACCAAATTACAGTTTGAACGACGCTTGATAAAATGTTTGATTTGAAAAATCAAATAATCATGGCATGCTCGATTAAAAAGAGCAATCGAACCAATTTTAGCATTCTAATGTAGCTCACATTTTCCAGTTTACTTATTTCCGATTTGTTCAAATGTCATTCGAATTGTTAGAAACGTGCATGAATGACGAATCCATTTAGGAATCACACAGCGGTTCTCCCCAAATGTTTCGTCGGTTAAACAAAGCACACTGACAGAAAGAGGACACGAAGTCTAAAAGTAAAAGTTTTGTTGTCATTAGTATGTTTCGCACAGGAATATATGGCGAAAGTTTCTACAGCACGCATACTTGACGGGCGGCAATGACCGCAAAACCGCTGTTGTGATTCCGGAGGAACTTCCTTCATCCATCCGCGTGCGAAACATACTACTGACAAAGGAAACTTTTTCTTCTTCATTGTGCTAACTAATGAACCAACTGATAATGGTTAGCAACATGGGGCCGAGATCACGTCTTCATACGCCGGTAGATCTCGAAATATGAATAACCTGAATAGAGTCGTTGGATTGAGCTCAACGATTATCGACAATACATATTATTTTTCACTAGTTATGAACTCTTATTTTGGGTTGACTCAAATCTTTCAGTATGTCGAATATTTGGGCAACTCGATAATGGGAAAATTTTGAAACTAATGATGACAGTGGAAAATGAGTTTACCATCTCGCCGGCTCGTGTGTGGATTAGACCACTGCTTGGCATCATGGTGATAGACATTAATCTATCACGAGTCAGATTGCTACTGTGTAGCTACCCACTTGAATCTAAATTCCCGAGTGGTTAGCTAATTTTCCTAAATGATACAGGAGGACTTGTAACCTATGGCGTTCGCTTACTCCGAAGTATTCATGCCCCAAGTATGCAATAAAAGGTCATACCCTATCCACGAACACAGTTTTGTTGTCACCTGCAGTGAACTCAGTCAGAAACATCCAGAGCGATTAGTTCTCAGGATGCCATAGGCTATCGTGAAGGTTTTCTCAGTAGACACTCGTCACGTGATTTCATGTTTTATGCATCATGCAGTTGATATTGGCAATAATGGACATACTTGATGATTTTATGCATTGGGCGCTAGTTGTTTCGCTGACACACGACGTTCTATGCGGGGGCCCATAAAAAACAGAACAATCAATTCCCGTACGTGGTAGTGAATACAGGTGAGCATGGCTGCTCCACCGATGAATGGTTTCAGTTTCTAAACGCCATTAATCGGTCAATGAAGATTGGCATGCAGTCGTAATGGATTTGAAAATGTGTGTTGGTCGCAGCTCAGGTTGTTGGTTTCCATGCTAACCTTGGCGTTTAGATGGCAAAGGTTTCATCATCAGTCCAGCTGACATCGTCAGTGTACGTACGCAGTTGTTGGGGTTCATCTCTATTTAAGGGGTTGTCACTGACTTTGACCTTGAACTTCTTAGTCGACTCTGACTTGGAAACTAAGCCTCTGTTTTTCATTTGATCTCTGTTGGTTTGACCTTTGATCTTCGAAGAATGACATTAGGTTTGAGAAGTTTATCCTGTTTAGTTGCGCGTTTTTGTACTTATTTCCAGCATGTGAATATTGTATAATTCAGTTCCGTAGACAGGTCCGTGGAAGCTGCTTAGATTTGTGATTATAAATCTGTATGATTTGAATTCTGGTTCTCACTTTAGACAGAGAGCTGTCACATCGAAACCGTTTGGTAGTGATAAAATTTGGTCTCAACTGAATGAACTCAACAAACCAAGATTGAATTTATTCTGCGCGGACGATTACAAGATTCTATTAGAAAAAAGGATAAATGATAATTAATCACTAGTTCAGACCAACAGTACTCGTTTCAGTTTAGTTTCAAACTTCCATCTCTTACATATCCTCGTACGACGTGTCCCAGAATCCCGTTTCCAAATGCAATTTGCAGTTGCGATTTGCGAAACCTAACAGAGGGGAATAGAAAATCTAGTTGACTTAGCTTCAACAAGAAAATCCCGTCCGTATGCTGAGTGTCTAATTGCACGATTCTTTTCATGTAGCTCTAACGGTCAATAGATTAACCTTTTAAAGTAGATTCTGATCGAACTCATTGAACGAAATTCGGTGGAGAAATAAAAAAAATTGTCGAAAAACGGAAAGGTAATAATCGACATTTTTATCTCTTTCCAGATTGTTCTCAGCGGGTGCAATCCAAATCCATGCCAAAATGCCGCCTACTGTTACACACTGTCACATGGATTCTATTGTAAATGTTCACCTAATCACTACGGACAATTTTGCGAACATGAACGTCCATATTGTGGTCCGGAGGGATGTACAGCTTATTTGGATCCATGTTTTAGTGGTCTGACAATTCCCGTGCTTGAGGATAGCGTGAACGGCCGGAATAGAACGGATTTGATGGCAAACGAGATGAGTCTACCGTACGGAGTTTGCGGTCCACATGGAACTTGTGTAACCATGGATTCAGCTGATCCGGCCGGTTATATGTGTGTATGCAGTAGCGGTTTTCGTGGGAAACGTTGCCAAGAATTGATCAATCACTGTGACGGTGATCCATGTATGCATTCTGGTATTTGTATCAATAGTGCCGAGGGCTATGAATGCATATGCGAGGAGGGTTTTGTCGGAGCTCAGTGCCAGACGGGTAGGTTTCCTCAGGGCAAATGTTTCTTCTCAAGCACGTAAATCAAAAGAGACCTCCGGAAAATTGCAGCACTTTTGTTCAAATAAATTCGGACTACCCCGTGAAGCATTTCCCAATTCCAGATCCCATTGAAGAATCGACTGAAAAGTGAATTCCCGTAAAATATGTACAACTATTGTATACTTTCAAAAATCAGAAAAAAATCTCGCAGAACGTGGCGGTCAAAATTTAGTTTCTATACAAATCACTAAAAGACTGTACGTGAACCGAGTATCAAAAAAGTGAGAAATCTGCCCTGCGCCGGACAAATAAGCGATTTTCAGGCGAACAATTGTGCACAAAATTCCCAAACCTGTCAACATAAATTATGATTAAAGGGAGATGATTTGTAACGCTTTACTAGCACATATGAATATTTTGTGTGGCCATTCGTGATGCCGTACACGACGGTAAATGCAAGGCAACAATTAAATCATTCGTGTGCAACCAATAGGAAAAAATAGAATTCAACCTGTCCCAACAAGTATGCCAAGTTCGAAGCTAATTGATCTCTTAGTCGAATGTTTTGTTCGTATAGAGTTATGCCTTACCCCCTTCTGTTGGATGATCATTTGCCCCACACGCACGTTGGCTATAGCAATGAAACTAATATTATCGATTTTGTGCATACATTTCTCGAAAAGTTACCCATCAGGTACCTTTTCAGCATTTCTCAATATCGTGCTAAAGATATTCAAAAGTCTGACCACATTAAATTATCATTAGACGTGAACTAAGTATGAGGAATCCGTTAGAACACTGGCTTCAGATAAGCACGCGTTTTTGATGAATTTAACCGCGAAAACACAGACATTCACATTTATATGACAAAAATTTTTAAGCAACTTGGATTGTAATCGAGTGACATATTTCTACCAAAAGTGGACAGGCTGAACGTGAGGTGGCTCCTGTCCCTACATGTCTAAGCCAGAGTCGGTTGTTCTTTGATGTGTTCCGATAGCTGCTTATTGTACAACTTTCCCAATTTACATCACAGATCCACTTGAATGGTTAAATACTCGTGAATGAATTCACAAAAGGTGACGTATTCTGGTTTTTGCATTGAAGCATGAAAGACGAAGCGAACACCCACCAGATTTTGGCGGCTTTGAAGATGTCTTCCGTATTGATTGTGAAGATTCTGCTGACTCTATGTTGTGTGATGTTCCCTTTGAAAAGGAATTTAATGAACGGGTGCTTCTTATCAGTCCATGGCATAACTGGTTGGGCTCTTTCAATTCGATTTCTTTCTAAATCCATTAATTTTCTCTTGCGTATAACAGTTCAGTCTGTAGAATGTTTGCGGAACAACTCTGTCTCAGAGTATGCAGAAGACAGCGTGTCAGATTGCGTGTATAGCGAAATGAAACCTATCTAAGGAAGTTGGTGTACTGATCATTCAACATTGCTTTCTGGTGAGCCTATCTTTGTATCGATCCATCGGAGTTTGATTAGGCAAACGTCGAGAAACGGCAGAGTTCTGTCTTCTTCTTTCTGAATTGAACTAATTGCCGCGAGCGCAGAGTTGAAGCCGCTATTAATGTCTACCGAATCGATTTGCATACTGCCCACATATAGATAATAGTGGTCACATCAAATGACAGCCCGGTTTAGTGTTTCAACTTCTGCCATAAGGATACCAACAAGAAGTGAATCAAGTATTGACGCTATAGCAAGTCTACTTTTCTGGAGATAGTGCGTGTTTTCAAACGGAAATTGGGCATTAAAAGAACATTAAAGTATTGGTTCTCCTAGGTTCTCGGTTGGAATGCCTTCAAGTCTCTTTTCTTCTTTGGTTTGTTAACAGAAAAAACCAGTTTCCCCGATCAAAGACAAACTAGTAAATACGGAGAGCAGCTGAATGATTTGTAATTTTGATTTCTCAGTTATTGTACTATGGTTGTCACTTCATTCTCGATATTTGTTGTTTGATTCTTTTTAATGTGTCCTAGGAGATGTAATGTACTCTGGTCACATGTCAGACTCGGTCCATCAGAACAATATCAGGTCCTTTATCATGTCGAAGCTTAAAGCACGAGTTGGTCAAGTGTTAATTTTAACAATGAGAAATTCCTGGTATTGATTGTTTACGATCATCCGACAACAGCTGACAACTGAGCATGTCACAAGGATTGCTGGAAATAATGAAAACTTATTAATACACTGACAACAGCAATTAATCTAATCAGCTGTTAGCCTTCAGTAACTAATTCGTCCACAGTCGCATCAATTTTCCGTTCACCTTGACAAAAATTTTTATTACAAAATTTGAATTTTTCTTCCCAAAGTTGCCTAGAAAATGTTGTCACATAAATACGAATGCATTTGGTCTCTCGAATTAATTTACTACTAAATTACAACTTCTATCCTAAATTAATCCTAATTTGTGTCTCGGGAACATTTTGTATTCATGGACAGCCCCGTGAAAGCTGATGCTCGCGACCACAGTTGCTGCCTTGCGTTGTCGTCTTCTGTTCTGTTCTGTTCTGTTCACTGTTTCATACTTTCTGTCTCAACCATCAATCACTGAGTAAAATATTCATTTAAATGAGATAAAAATCATTTGCGTGGTCTACAAATGACAAATCTTGAAGACTTTCGTATGGTACATCTTGTCCTCTCACAAACAAGCAAACTCGGTGTGTGCCGTGGTTATAACGCGTAAACATATCAGCGGGGACGGTAACGTTTTTGAACTCAATGATTCCGATCCAGGAATGCCAACAAGGAACATTTGGTTGTCATTTAAGAATTGTATATGCAATCAATCCGGAAGCAACAGAACGTATTGTAAGCATCCGAATAATGACATGATAAAGGGAAAAGTTGGGAACTAGTTGCACCATTTTGTCATTGGTACAAGGATGACCCAAAAGACAATCGGCTGATCTGATGGGCTCGCACAGATGAACAAATGTTCCCGGATTGGGAAAGGCGGAACTAATGCCCAAAGCTGCGAAAGCATCCGAATCAATACCCGGAGTTAGTTTTTGCCAATACTCGACACACAGGAGTCAGAAGTTCGACTTTTGCGGCCCGTATCAGTCTTATCTGTTTGCGTTCAATAACCTGATGAGATTGGAAAAGTAGTTTCTGATGTAACGTATT
The DNA here is from genome assembly GCA_008360955.1 of Fasciolopsis buskii. Lineage (NCBI taxonomy): Eukaryota > Metazoa > Platyhelminthes > Trematoda > Plagiorchiida > Fasciolidae > Fasciolopsis > Fasciolopsis buskii. Next base: position 180,473 of record LUCM01002541.1, on the reverse strand, counting down.
GTTTGGCAGAGGTGGATACGCCTGACATTGTACTTCATGAGTGGACGAAACAATTCGAACATTCTTGTAAAGAAGATAAGGAAAAGTCGACTTAAAATAAGATGGCGAAAAGAGAAATCGTTTCAATTTAGCAAACTGGCAATACCAGATAATGATCTATTCCAATGCCTTTGAGTCTTAGATAGATAGATACGAAGAGATAACCTTAGAGTCTAACGCTTCAGAATGCAAGTTCCACAGCAACTGCTGACAGCAGAGGTGTTCTAAATATAACATACGTTGGAAACGTTTATTGAACTCAATTTATCCAGTTCGCCTAACTATACAGATATGGAAAAGGTAAATATTTGAGTACTGATAAAATATTACCATAACTACCATGCCCGTACTCTGCGTCATCAATTATCCACCCAAGTTTGCTTGTGGGCCACATATTAGATAGATAATTAAGGTTAAGTTAGGGATTGTCTTATGAAACCTCATCCCAGGTCTTTGGTCACAAGAACTCGTCTCCAGGTCAGCAGAGTGGAATACGGCTTTCCCAGACTGCTGGGTATCGTTGACCGGTATTCCCGTTCGTGCACCTTTCGACCACTTCGCCTGAAAGATCCAATATTTATCAAACTTAAAACGGAACTGGTGGCTAAAAATCTTTCTTCTCTGGCAGTTTTAATCTACTATAGCCAAATTCTTTTGGTCCCATTGGATGAAAATTTAAGCTGATGTATTCGTAAAATGTCGGCACACTGTGAGTTGCGGGGAAGATGTTTCTTGGACGAAAACCCACTAAGTCATCGATATTCAAATTGTATACAGTCAGCTATTTGCTGAAGATAGGCTCACTTCACGCCGTAGCCGAAGGTCACATACTAGACTGTGACAACACCAAGGTTCTTCGATTTGGATTCTGAAAATACACTGAGCGCTTGAAGGCAGAAGTCTTGGAAATCAGAATCCACTCCACATGCGTCAACGGGAAAGTCGGGATAGAAATTTCTAGCACGTGGACCGGATTATTCTCATTAGTAATAAAAGTACACGGGCAGCCACAATAAACCCTCGAACTCAACTAAAACTGGGAATGAGGACAGTAACGGCGTCTCCTATTCCTCTACAGCTTAGAATGACAAAAAAATCTAACACCTAAACACCAGCTCGCAAACAAAAGAAAAACCATATGTGAACGGCAAACACATTTTGCAATGTTACACACAAACAAACGTGCGATATCAGTTAGTTTTAAGACTGTTACACAGGATCATTTGATTGAAAACCGGCCTTGCGAAAGGCTACCCGAGGTAGCCGACCAATTTGTATTGCTTTTCGACGTCGCTGGGTTGCTGACTTGTAAAACTTACATAATTCATTCACTAATAACCGTGAATTTGAGCTCCTCTGTTCATCAAAATCCCCAAAATGTGAACAAAAATGTTGTCACTTAGTGGCATGGTGATGAACCACCGGAAGCACGTTTTTCGTGAACTTGAATGCTTTCCATATGCACCGTAGTAATTTCCAGCCCAGTGTGATAATCTTCAAAAACACATCAGTCTACATGTCTGTGTTATAGTATGGACGGATCTAAATTGTAGTGAAATCGGGGTGAGAGTAGTTCATGCCAGTGCATATTTCCTAATCATTGTTCCAGATTGATATGCAGTAAATGTAGCCTGATTCTGTTCCGGTGGTCCCACAGAAATCACGGAGGATAACACTGTCAAACAAGCTCCTTGTCAAGGATTCACCCTGTTACTCCGCCAAAGTAAATGAGACTCCTGTCAATAGTTATAGAAGCGGGAAAGATTAAAGAACAAGTGTGGTTCATAATTGGTTTTATGCTCTGCCCCACATTGACCTGTTCGTCAGAAAGAACACACTGGAAGCATTAAGATTCTTTTGTACCCCTATTGAATAAGAAGTTGATTTCTGGGAATAATGAGTTCCGTTTAGTCACCTTGACATCTCTCCTCTGGATTGACAGCTTTGGATCTGTGTCAACCAAATCCTTGTCAAAATGGCGGGTACTGTCAACACACAGAACATCCGGGAGACTTTCAGTGTCGATGTGCCCCCGGTTGGTCCGGTCGATGGTGCCAGCTACAGACGGATGATCCATGTGCCGTATCGAAAATCTGTTTGAACAACGGGGTATGTCACTCGGATCCTCTACATGCTGGCGGATTTCGTTGTGATTGCGACCCAACATGGATGGGTTCCGTCTGTCATTTACGTAAGTAATGATTGGTCGAGAGTCACCAAGCTTGAGAACTGTAATGTGTCTTATATAAATATGCCAATAGTTTCGCATGCGCTTTGATCACTGAAATCGGATACAACTCAGAACGTGGACATTCAATTTATATTGTTAAAGTTCCTATCAATAAACTACGACTACGGGAAACTACTGTAATTTGAACGAAAATGGCGCTCAATTGATCTGCTTTCGTAGGTGAAATGCACAAAGAAAAGCACATTGATTGTATTTGAGAAATTACAGAACGATGCAGTGATTGCTTCGATGAAACGAGCTGAATGCACAACAATCCGGCCAAATACACACAAACACACACGAACTGATGTGTTCAAGACGAAAAGTAATAGATTTTGATGAGAAAATTAAATGCGAATAAATTATCCGTGAGAATTTTCGGCGATCAGGCTGCAGTAATATCATTTGTATCACTGTTTACGTTAACCGTGTACGTCTAGCCATTGTCTTTCTGGCATATTCGTTCATTCTATGCCCATAGGCAACTTGGTGATGAAAGCAGCGATCTGCGGGTTTGTTCTGCCGTTCAACGTCGAATGATGATGACGGTGCACCAACTTTTTGTTTTACTTTCGATTTTAGGTTTGAGTAGCAACGGACTTGACGCGATTTTCAAATCAGCAGTCATTTACCATCGACGTGAAACTCACCGTTGAGAACAGCGGGAGCGTAGTAAAGCTACTGGAATCAGTTTGTTGGGAATTACCTACAGTTTACATCCAAAGCCCTCCTATTGGAGTGGTCAACAATATTTTGCCATGCCATGTTATTGACTGGTCAACAGCTTAGACCCAGTCAGGATCGTTTAACAGCACACAATATTCGACTGAAAATCGTCTAGCCACTTACATGCAGTTCCGATCAAAGTCAATGGTTCTAACTCATGGCAATCTTTGGAACTTTTTGTTGCAAACTAACCGGCATCATTCAACCACTTCATACTTTCCAGTAACTATTCGCTTAGTGCTCTAAATACCGTGGTAATATACCGGAAAAAATAGTAGCTTTTTTAATAACAGATTCGAGACATGAGTGTAGTGAAAAGGGCATGCCCCAAGTCGCTAGGATCCACTACACGAGGGACGGCAACCGTCAACCGTGACCTTGAAACTCTGAGTGGCGCAGAATCATATAACATCCCTTTAAGTCAAGTGTAGTATCGAGCCGTCAGTGATCGAAGATCTGGGGATCGTACCTCTGATGTTTTTAGGATGAGATGCCTAGTTCAACTGATCACCAACGCTTAAAAACCTTTCATAGGGCGGGAACAAAGCCATAGGTCAAATCGCCTCGTTGTGCCTAGCACTACTAGTGACGGGATTACATCCTATTCTCCTGGCTTAATTATACAACCCGAAGGATATGTGCACTCCATTAGCATATCTCACAGGTAGGCATTTCAATAGTTTTACCGGCTACATCAAGCTTTTGTCAACATTAAAAATAACATCACAATTCCGATAATTATGTCCAACTAATATTGGCAAGAATCGACGTTAAATCTTCTCACTGTCACTCTATTCCAAATAGCGTACAGTAAAGACAGAAAATTTTACGGTAGATAAAGCCACTAGCCGCTGGAATGAGATTGAATGAACAAAGGGATACAGAGCCCAAAGAAATTCAATACATAGAGAGTCACCAAGTCGTCACAAATTTAGCCAAGTTAATGACTAGATGGTTAGTTTGAAACTGTCGTCGAAACTTGTTGTATTAGTTTTGGTAAAAAAATTAACGAAAAAACAATAACAAGTCATTAAATTTCATTAGAATTGGAAGTATTCCGGTCACGTATTTTCGATATTTGGCAGCAAATTGTAACATAAGACGAATTACGGTAGGTGCCTCAGATAACATTCTGGAATTTTTCTAGCTACTGACATTCGGTAGTATGACTAGATGATGAAAATTTATCAAGAATAAATAAATGTCAATCCAACTGTTTATATTCGTGGTTGGGCATGAATGAATGAGTATGGCATCATATTGTTCCAACGTGAAACTCGGTGAAAAGCTAATTGGCTACATGTGTGACGAATAGTCATGTAGTCCGAATTTAAGTTTGGACAGAAGCGGCTGAGGCCGCGCGAATAAGGTCGTGGCGTTCGAAACTGAAGTTGGCGGGTTCAAATCCGCCCATTGCCGGTCAACTTCCCCACTTGGCATCCCCCTTTTGGCCGCGGGTCCGTTCCTGAAAAGTGATATACATTATTTCATTAATAAAGAAAGTAAAAGATAAAAAGAAAAGAAGCTGGGTAGCGAAGAATCGCTCTTGTTTTTTTCGAAAAAGAACGAAGTGGCTGGAGTTGGCTCCCTGTTCATCCTTACGGTTTCGATTCATAACTGGTCGCATCCCAATTCGGAGACGATGGATATTATACACCATGTATGTTGCTTAAGGAGGATGAAACAACTGTACCATTTGATTACCGGGAGCAGGTAAAAAAATCAGTCCATACATTTTTACCCGAGAAATCTAGGAAATTTGCCGATAAAATACTGCGCCTGTGGTTGTGTGTGTGTGTGTGTGTGTGAGAGAGAGACCGAGAAACGAGGTTTTACCCCATTCATTGTCACTCAGTTCGTTCTGTAACGTGCACGAGGTATTCACTTTGCTTTCGTTTATATTATCTCACCACGTGAATACAATGGTTAACCAAGCGCTAAAATTAGGATCCAGCGATAAATGTTCACGTTAGTTCACAATGGTTCTTATTGGCTATGTTGTCAATAACGGTTACTTATCTAGTCCATGGGCGATTCCGCTGATCAGACGGTACGGTATTCTCGTGAGTTTTTTAAATAGCTAGTTAAGCTTTCATAATGTGTGAATAATAATTAATCTGGAAACGATTTAACTCACTCTACTTCTCGTATTGAATATATGTGGAAATTCCTAGAAATATTTTTTTCTTAAGCTTGGCTGATTGCCAGACACAGAGAGCACCAATCCCACACACTACTCACAAGTAACTGGGAGCTCTATAAAGCAATATCAAACACGAAGCAGACAGCAATCCTTCGGGGAAGACCAGACCTGGTGGGGGCCGATTGGAGTTAACGGGACATGAAACGTGTCTCGCTTCAATACTGTCGGGCATTGGTGCCTATCATTCAGTCGGTCATTTAAGCAAACTTAATTTGCCAGTTCCAATTAGCCTGGACCAAAAGCTGTTGAGACAATGGTAACATGCTCGAATTCAAACCCTAGGTGTGATAGAGGATAGGACCACTGATGAACCCTAATGAGAACGACGCTCGATTCTGGTGCTTTTCGAGGACAGGTTTGATCGAATGAGTTGAAGTTTGTGCGTGAACGGTAGAGCCTGAAGTGTAGTCAGCCAAGCGAAGAAACTGCAAATCTCACAAACAAGTCATTGTGTGATCTATATAACAATCTTGTTTCATTTTTTTCCCTGCCTCAACATTCTCCCTGATGGTGTAACAGGCCAACCTAATTCCCGTGCGTGCGCGAACAAAACATTATGTCAGAACGGAGCCACTTGCGTGGATGTGGGCAACAATTTCAACTGTATTTGTCTTCCAGGATTTGACGGTCGCTTTTGCGAAAACGATATCAACGAATGCAATTCCATGCCTTGGTAAGCAATCTTACATTAGGATGAGAAAGTATCTGATTCCTCACAGTTGTCTCATTAGTACATTTACACTACCAACAGTAAGTATCATGAGTTTGGTGATCAAGTGGTTAACGTAGCGGTGTTTGGACGTGAAAGTCGGCGGTTCGAATCTTCCTAGCGCCGGTCAATTCCACCAACTGGCGCCCTTTGATGGACAGGGGCCCCTTCCTGAAAAAAGATGTATACTATCATGCCATTAATCAGAAACCTTTCGGCGATGTCAGTAATAGATGACAGCTTGCTGTCGCTCGGCTCGTGGAACACCGGATCTAATGAGACCTTATGTGGGGTTATATAACAGTCCGTGTTCCAGTGTCGTTATTCTCAGTATCCTTTCCTTCCGTATAGTGAACGCTAGCGGCAGTGTGGCATTCCAAGTACACTGCACTCATGCCCGAGGCATATTATAAAACGAAAATCAATATCCAACACTTTCAATACCTGGTAAACGAATCTCGTATGCCTAAATACTGAAGCACAGTACGTCTTACTCGATCAAGTTTACTAAATTTAATCCTTCCAATCATTAGAAAATCACCGCGGTGAACACTACATACAAAAATATCTGATTACTGTCACGCAAAGACACTTTTAAAACTGGCATCAGCTCTAGTTGAGTCTGGACTCTACAAACCGAGAGTATCTGCTCTTTAGAGTAATGCGCGTAACTTCAAAATAACCGATGAAACATGCAAACTTCAGCTGACAAACACCGGCAAGACGAGGAGAATGGAACAGCAGCAATTTTCTCGGAGCGATCAACTTTTGAGCGAACCGACCCAGCGGTCAACTTTACGGTATTTCAACGTGAATGTGGTGGATTTGAGTCTCCCTCGGTGCCAGTCATTTGGAAAACTTTTCAGTGGCCCTGGACTCCCTCTTTGAAGTCGTGTATATCGCTTTATAAGTCACACAAAAGAAGTCAGAGAACTGAGGTAGAGACAATAGAGGAGAGCGGAGTCACTGACGAGGATGTACGGTCAGATATTTATGAATCAAAGTCTGTCGCAAAGAACTCGCATGGGTAGAGAACTATTGAAGCTGTTGAAAAGTGTACGTTGTCCTCACGACAGAGGAGGCACAGCGTCAAATAGTAAAATAAGCCATAATGACCGTTACCTTTTTCCCCAGGGTTACGTGTTTTTATGGGAAGAGTGAGTATCCAAGGGGAACAGGGAGTGGACTTACACAAGTGGGAAAAGATAACAAAGCCGTAGTATCCGACACAAGGAATACACTGTGACTGAACAGACATTTTTTCGATCATCCTCATTTGGCGGAAAACGACGTCATCTTCACTCTTCACGGTTCGCTGTCCACCAAGCTAGTTGTCGCATCTCTCGGATCCCAACGAGGAGCACGTGAGAAACACACTTTATTTAGGTTCGCTGCACATTTTCTCATTCCACGTTACCATTTCACCTGTTCATCTCTATGACTTCCTCCACTCCGCGGGACGAACGCAAAGTAGGACACAGTATGGTAGTCGAGTGTTCGTCATACGCAACACGTGACCCAACCACTGTAGTCTACTAAGCTTCGTACGCTGAAGTAAGGTATCCTGAAGCCGGCATCTAGTATTAGATTCCTTATCCCTGCACTACTCACCCAGTCACTCCATCCAATCCTGGTGATAGTAAGTAGACATCGGTGGTCGAAAACCTCCAACCGACGAACATCTCCGACACAAATACTCCATGTCTCGTGACCGTACAACAGAACTGAGCACACTGCGGCAAAGTACACACGACCTTTCAACTTCAGTGAAATATCAGGCCGATATCACAAGTGTTTCGGTTCATCGTACATTCCTCGAGTCTTCTTTATCTCCAGCACATTTATTGCCACATTGTCATCATTCGACACATAGCTACCAAGGTAAGTGAAACGGTCTAGAATCGTTAGGTCCTCTTTATGCAGTATCAAGTTTGAGACTACAATCATTTACTCTTGTGACAGCACTTTACACTTCGAAGGTGCAAGGCTAATGCCGAACTGAGTTACAGACCTCGACAATTTGTCTGGTGTACGCTGCGCACCATCCGTAAATTCGAACAGGGACAGAACGTCATCTGCGTAATCTAGATCAAACAACTTCTCTCCATTTCCCAATTCGGACACCATAAATCAATGAAGAACCCCGTTTTGGAAGCAATCCTCCATTATCTCGTCCATGAATGAAAATCGGTCTGCTCTTTGCGGGTTTTACTCTCCCGAAAGACTATCAACCAACGCAGCATTAACGAAGCTAAGATCTTACCAATGTTGGGATTAAATCAATCCCCTGATGTCTGCTACGGTCACTCCGGCTAACGCCTATTCCTTCAAAATTGAAAATTACAGTCTGGACCAACACGAATAACTGGAAAAACGCCTCTACATTCAACATCATGAAGGAAGAGAGTAAGTGTTTCAAGAAGGGTGTGCATTTAGTTTAGAACGAATGAGAGAGAATTCGCCGGGACCGGCAGCTTTTCCCCTCTTCAGTAGTCGAGTATTCGACTCTACTTCCAATTCCTTTGGGGTTCGACAGACACTTCCCAAGGATTCGCAGCTACAGACGTTGGCAGCTAAATTATGTCAAGCGGGTGGCAACTAAAACTGAATCTTTGAAGTGCTCAGCCCAACGGTCCAGTCTTTCCTGTCTACCATGGATGAGATCTCCATTCCTATCGCAGACGACTTCAATAACCGAACTTCGCCGTCCATTGCTGTCGCGTATAAGCATAAACAGTCTTTGACTGTTACCTGATGCGGCCGGTTCCTCCATCTCTTCGGCTACCTTGAGCCACCAGTTTTCACGGTCATCCTTAAGACTTATCATCAAATGAAGGTGCCATTTATTACCGGAGTTCCCAGTGCACCTGAATGTTTCTACTCATAAATGATACGAACATTCGAATTAGACAGACGCTCTATTAATAACCGGACTTGAGATTTGCGATTATGGTCATTGAGCTACAGCAAACCGCATTAAAACTAAAGGGTGATCCGATTCGACGTAAGTGGTCTAGTACTATCTACAGTTCTGGACAAAACTGTGCCAACGGTAGCTTATTGCAATATGGTCTATCTAAATCAGACTACCCGTCGAGTTAGAGCCCCATGTCGTTGTGCCACGAGAACCCGGTCGGAAATTCCTACGAGACAGAAAAAAGCCTTTCCCCGTTATCTGTTCGCTGAGCAAACAAGGCGCACCGGCCAACAGAAACAAGCTTCCTATGCACTCAGTTTTCCAAATTGTACATTAAAATCACCTGATACCATCACAATGTCAGTCTTTGCCCTTTCAATCAAAAGTGACGAGCTCGTCATAAAAGTTTCTATTTGTGTGTCCGCGCTACAGTCGGTCGGGGTATATACCCAGATGACAAATAAACTGCGCTCAACACAGCTATCCTTCCGGACGCCAACTGATCCCAGCAGTTGCACGGTGCACAAGCGACTGATAACCACGATCTAGTCTAAAAGGGCCACTTCTGCCTTCTCACTCAAGACTATTCACACACCGTATTCACTCACAGCTTGAGCTGCTTCGGCTCCTGAGGAATACAGTAAATATCTTGACGAGGCATTGGGGGCAGTCAGTTGAATTACTCTACTCGAATCCTGAATTCGTGTTTCACTCACGCAGCAGACATCAATTGAAAGTGAGTCCACTGTCAGAGCCACAGCAACCTGTTGGCCAGTCTGCATGAGAGCGCGCACACTGAAGGAACCGAGATTCAGAGGCTGACGAGGCTTGGGCTAATGTGAGCTAGCAGGTTGAAAACTACTAACAACAGAATTTGACAATTAACCGTTGCAAGCACCGGGCCTATTATCAATAGGAGTTATTGCTGGTAGGAAGAGGGATCTAAGGCAGGATGTTGGGTACAGTAGAAACCGACTGAATAAAAAGGGAACTCTGAGCAATAGCATATTTATCACTACCCACTTGGCTCGATGCAACGGGTAACGCGGTCCTGATTATCCTGTGCGACGACTGATGCGATACAGAACTGTTTGTAATCAGGTACCTAGTGGAGGGTGCTGGCCGGGTACTGATTGGTAGTCCAGCCCCTGGGCAGAACAATAAGGATTTCTAACCAAAGCCTTTGAGTCTAACAAGAACTTGACGACAAGGCAGCTGGGTAAAACCGAATGGAAGCCCATCTATCTAGATCAGTTTTTCTTCCATTCACTTTCCCGAATGAACTGCCATCTTAAATTCAATCCAACCTAAAGGACCAGAGGACTACTTCTTCAGGCTTTTGCCTATTAATCTTTCAAGCATAATCGACCATCTAGCTTATGATAGGCCATGCGGTATATCCCTCTGGGTCAAAGAGATACACAAACGGTTACACCATGTCAAAGTGGAATCACGTTGTGACTAGATTTGCTTGGAGGTCAATCCACCCCTGAACATGTCATACACGAACCAAAACTTTTAGCATCATTGTTTAGGTAATATAAAAACAAATTTAACTCGAGAACGACCATTTTATGATAATGATCTGCCAGGCCCGAGCAAATCACATGAACTCTGAGGTACAACTGGAAAGCTGTTTTCGATCTACAAAAACATTCATTAAAACAATACCTAGGTTTTTTTGTTCGACGAATTCCTAAGAATTATTTTTTTACAGTTCTATGCTACCTTTTAAAATGGAAAACTTATCCTGGGATTCACTTCCTCGTTCCAGCTATAACAACGGCACGTGTCGAGATTTGGTGAATGCATTCGAATGTGACTGTCCAAAAGGTTTCATCGGTACCGACTGTCGTATTAGTGAGTCCGTTAACCAATCCATTTACTTCCTCTTGTTCCGAACTTGTCGAATGAATAAAATAAGATTTGAATTAACAAAGACTAGAAATGATGCGCATGTCTTACCAAACCGAAAAATATCAATCGCGTGAACACCATCTTTAAGTGATTCAATATCTCTTAGAATACACTGTCTCGTGAACGGTAAAAGCCTGTCTCCGTGCAGACTAGTGTCATTTTCCTGTTCTGATTACCGCTCTTCACTAGGCTGATCCTATCTCTAGATCGATATCGTTTGTTCCCACTATCTCTAGCAAAAACATAAAGTCAATCGGCACAGAGTTTCTTGTTTATTGAGTAAAATCATCAGATATTTATCGGTTGCTTTGCTTGCATTATTGCTCCCGTGTGATTGCCATCACTTCATCGGTTGTCGGGGTCGCGCTTTGGTTGGTCCACCTTGATCAATCTATTTCACGTGATTCAGTTCATGGCGTTGTTTGCCCAATCCGGACCGCTTATCCTGATTGGTTGGCTCAGTTCACGACATAGCCTTCTTTTTGCGTATCCGCATTCTTGCCTTCCCATCATGTTATTATGACGACTTAGAGCTGGTTGCCAATGCGACGAAGCGGTCTCGTTGTGATATGTTCTTAACTTGCTCGTTGTCTGGCGAGATCGGGTTGCATCCACGGCTGTATATTGATCGTGAAATGTTTGGCACGGTTCAGTGTCGCGTGATCACCGATAACCAATGAAACAGCACGATTAGACTAAGGCGCAAAGCCAATTACAACACTATTCCCTCACACTCTGCACTGTGTAAACAAAGTCAAGCTCTATGGGTTGTGCCAAACGTGAAATTTTCAGTGTGCTTAAATCCTCTGAGAAGAATCAATTTATTGTAGTAGTCCATCTTCAATGGGACAACGGTGTGATACCAGTGAAACGCCAGTGATAAAACGGCGTTATGTCGTGCAATGTTGTTTGAATGAAAGATTTGAAGTGACCAAATTAACCCATTGGCCCGACGACGCGCTCATGGCAATTCACGTCTGGATTCACGATGCTCAATACGACGAAGAAAATGTTTGTGTTTTGGCGATCCCCGGAAGTCCAGCGGCCAATCAAACACTAATGCCACATTTTGAATGATTCCATAGGACTATTTTACAAAGAAACAGTATGGTTAAGGGCCCATAAAAATGACATTCAGTCATCTCAAATACAGAGGCTGCTTTCACTTGTCCAAAGGAGAAGGAAAATTCAGTACAATGCATATGAGGAATAATGAAGTAAATGAGCAAATTTCGGCTCCCTCATTTTTGCTAAGATCTGCAAGAGTGACACAAATGTGCCAGTTAAGGTTGCCAGCACTAGAATGGACATGGTGAGACGGAAAGGCCAGTTTAGCGACAAAAGGTCAAGCGTAAACTTAAGTGTGAATGGTACAATGTTAATAACAGTGTTGTTGGTAGATGTTTTGTGCCAGCGTTTCAACTACCGTGGGTAGCCTTTCTCAAGGCAAGTTTTACAATCAAATACCTCGAGAAAGACTATCCACGGCAGTCGAAACGTTGGCACATTACATCTACCAACAGCGCTGTGTTATTAACATTACATGATGCACAATTAAAACCAATACATGGCGCATCGGCTTTTCGATACACTCCTTACATAATTTGGTCCTGATATTTCTAAACTTAAGTGATTTAAAACTAAAGAATTCAGTCTGAAGAACTCCAACATAAAGAAAGCACTACTGGGAAGAGAGACAGGAAGAACGAAGATTTTCGAATATAGGCAAAATGCTAGCAACTTGAACTTCTTCACGGACAAATAACGAGACTATCCACTGCCAGTTAATTGATGCTGAGAGATACTAACGTCCAGGGTGAACCGAATTTGTTTTTAATCAACCGACAGTATGATGAGGTAAGCAATGCAGTTAATATAATCCGGATGGCCCTTGTAAATGTGGAATCTATCATGAACTTTCGGGTATCCAGCATACGAATTGGGTTCAGATGGCTTAGTGATAAAAGTGCATCTGTAATTGTATTTGACGCTTGGCACGATCCGGTGACCTCGATAAGAAAAACTCCGATTTAAGTAGTTCAGTACAGAACGTAAGCCATCAGTTCTGGTATACTTCGGCAGTAAACAAAGAAATAGTTCGGTGCCGCTGAGCACCGAGGGCTTTCCGTCTCAAAAGCCGATTCAAATCCACACTGGTTGTAGGCAACTCCTGGAGATGATACCCCTACGAGAATCCGTGAGGGTTTAGTGGTTTGCAGAACCTCAGCTTCGCGGACGGTCTCTGAATTTCAAAAAACACTGTGTGGTCAGTAACATCTCCGCTGTGTGTGGGAATGTGGGAAAGGAAATTTGGGCAACTACCAGGCAACCGTAGGAAGCAATCGAGATTTCATCAGGATCCATTCACACGAGAATACATGGGAAGCTCGATCGATATTGAGTAATTTTGTTGTGATTAAACCAGCCCCGTTTCTGGTGAGACAGCTTCCAGTTTGAAAGCCCGGGTTCAAAGCCTGGCTCTATTGAGAGTGAAACTCGAATCCATTGTTTTCGAAATATAGGAACAGCCCTAATCAGTTTGGTGTACATCAAGTACCAAACCGAATCAAGGTCGAAGGAGGCTCACCGCTTAAGCATAAATATGCATGCCAATCCACCGCACACTAATTTTCGTCTGTACACCATAGACTGATCCTCGCCTAATGAACAATGCCCAGCTCAACATAGTCGTGCCGAATTTCGACAGAGAGAATCAATAGTTGCACCGAAATACAGCCACATTGGTGTACTGTCCCGAAAGAACCGGACCTAGCAGACAGTATTTGACATGAGTTTCATTAATTAACTGTTATACATGACGAAACAAAATCAAAAGACGAAACTACAGTCCACGTTATTCTGCTCCAACTAGATCGGAAAAATACGTGTGTTTAACGGTCTTCCTGAGTCTCACGTACACACAAGCACGCACGTACAAACCTATCGTCATAAATAAAATACAGCACGAAAAGGATAAATCTTCACAGGAAAAAGACGCAACTTGCAACCTCCATGATAAATTAGAAGCAGTTTCAACCACTTGATCCAAGAACATAAGAAGAATCTGAGTAGATTTCGTTTCTTTTAATAAGCAAATCATTCATACTCCCCAAATGAATAAATTAATTTCAGTTGTTACCATGGCAGTTTGAATTTCAAATTGAAAAATGCTTACGGATTACATGTATCTTAATCATCATTTTTGATCACTAACTGAAAGCGCTAACCAGGTGATACCACTATTTATAATATATAAAAATTTGAAAGAAATTTCAACAGAATTCTCTAAACCGAAGTGCCTTCACCCTAGATGTGAACGAATGCGCCACAAATCCGTGCGCTTACGGTGCCACTTGTGTCGACCGTGTTGGAGACTACGAATGCATCTGCCCGGAGGGCAGGCGAGGTCGGAACTGTGAGGATCTGATTGTATACACGCCACCAAAACCGCCTGCTTGCAACTTCCAGGATCGCATTTATGACCACAACGAAACTTGGACATATAACTGTCAAGTTTGTCAATGCAATATGGGACATATCATCTGTGAAGACGTAAGTGCCCGCCGAAGTTTTTTGGCCCTGTACTTTGTCGACTACTAAGCTACTTGTCAGTAGGCCAAGTCACGAGACGAAATTTCTTATTTCATCACCCAGGATTTTTGTGGATACTGGTCTTGTTTACACGCTGTCGGGCAATCGGACCGATTCGCCTGTAAAGAAGGTGAAGTATGCCACATCTTATCATCCGGTATGGAAGGAGAGTGCTTTGTGGCCCCATGTTATCTTCGTACAGTTTGCCTGAACGCAAGTCGCCCGATTCCAGTTCAGATTCGCGAATTGCTCCCGCACAACTTCCCCGGACCGTCGATTCCCGGATGTCGTCCCAATGCAGCCCGTCTGAACAATCAGTGTGCACGAATTCGATTATTGTTCTCAAAAGAACGAATGCCCTATTCCGTCACAGTGGGCGATATATGTACCGCAGTTCGACAACTTCCATCCATTCAACGGGAACGCAATCGTATCAAAGCAGACAGAGCTATTGGATTGAGTTGTGATATAACGGCCGGCTACACAGAAGAGGCTAAGAGTACGATTGAGGTAAGTAACGAGAGTATCCGGACTGATTTGTAGACTACTACGATAGATATAATATGCACAAAAATGGCGAAATCTTTGTGGACCAACCATGAATAACTTTTTAGTGGCAGATTCGGAGTGCAAAAAAGGAAAGGAAGTCTGTTTGTAGGTGAGCGGAATTGGCGTTCGGTTAATTATTGTCAACAACGGGACAAACGCATTCCATTTTTTTTGCCTACTATTGTTTATGAAGGGTCACAAAACAAAAAAACTAGGTGGGAATAGTCGTTTTCATTATTATTATTATTGTTATTATTATTATTATTATTATTATAAGGGACCCTGAGCAGAAGCTGCTTTGTCGTACATAGTGATTTCGATTAGAGAGGACTCGATCTTTTGTTGCACAAGAGAACCATCTCCACCGGGTGGTATAAGTCAAAGATAGCCCTCAAAGGATAGTTAAAGGTGCTAACCCGGCTGAAGGTTTACGAGTAGAGGAGAAAGCGCAAAGCAACTGATTTTCTCGGGAGGAAACGTTTGCAGATGAAACATTTTGGATACAGATACTTATCTGCTTTGACTAAACATCTCCCAGACGGAAGGAGAATAAATTTTCGGATACAACAGAAGATAGTGATCTCTGGGGGGACTTGTATGGTAGGGCAGAAACGTTTGGGATGAACGGGAACCATGTAACCTGAAAATGGGTTCCCACATACTAGAGAAAAGACAAATCGATGCGCGCTATTGGGCAGGAGCTCGTATGAATAAGCAACCAAACAGAGATTACTATCTAGCCCATAGTCAAAGAACGATATGCACACGTGATAAAAGAATGTCGATTCTGAATGAAATCACGAGAGGGGATGGAGCGGGAGCTGTACAATTTGATAATCATAGTCATTTAACAAAGAGGAAATCTAAGGCTACGCCGAACGATTAAGAAGTCAATACTATTTGAAATACGGGTGGGAATGATACCGGATTTGCTATGTCAAGACGAACTGAGATAAGTAATTGTACCACCCCCGTGCATTTTTCAGTGCAGCTTCCAGTCTAAGGGGTATTAATCGAATCATTCAAGCCTTAAGATAATAGCCATATAGTGGTTTAATGAATAGTCCGGAGGACAGACCACACACATCCTAAGGTCAGTACGTAACGTGAGGACATGAATTAGATGGATATTTTCAAGAATAGCGGCCTAATGTTGATGTTGTTCAACGAGAACGCATCATCTCAAAAGGGAGTGTAGTTGAGACCAGTATGCTAGGCAGCATGTTTTCGGTTGTTAGTACGATTCCAAATGTTTGCAACCTGGTGGAGATGCAGACAAATTGACAGTTAAAACTTGCAAATAATAATGAGGTGACGAGACTGTTTCTGAGATGACGGTATTCACCCAACCTAGCAACGAACGGAAGAAAATCTAGAGCAGCAGGCTGAGGAGTGAACTGAAATACAATGGCGAATTCGTACAAAAAAAAGTTGGGTGTAACTTGTAGTTAGATAGAACTACAATCATTTCTTCACATTTGGGATAGTGTATTCCGACAAAGGCGTAAGAATGGAACCTCGTGGCCACTAGTTCTGCTGTAAACTTGAGGAATGCTGGGTCCTCGGTTTAGAACGGTCACAAAGCGCATGATCTAGAGTATCGTTAGCGGCTTGAGAAAACTGTTCCAAGTCTCGTGACTTAGAGATGTCGTCTCCTGACAAAAGCTCGGAGTAGCGCCCACCTGGATAGCCTTTGATCAGGCAAATCACAGATTGTGGTGGACAACTGATGGCATGGAGAAATGTGCAAGGGCCGAGTAGTGAGGCCTATTCAAAACCGGATTCTGTTCCGGCATATGACTGGTTTCACGTTTATCGCCCTGTTAAAACATTCTTATACTCATACACTCCAAACTGGTATCTGCCACCAGAAATTAATGTTTGGCGAGGATATTACTGGACACGCACACGGAAATAACTGAGATCGATCGTGTGCTTCTAGAGGCATTTCGTTTACTCATCCAGATATAACTTACACTTAATATTTATCATACACGCCAACTATTTTCAACCCCTCCACTACAATCCACAGTTTGTCCGTGAACAAATTACTATCCAGATGTCCAGAACGATTATATAGACTGAATTAGGGGCTCTACGGCCAGTCTTTGTCCAAGAGACCAGACAACAAGATGGCAAATGGTATTCCAGTTCACTGCCTTTGAGCATTTCGGATCAGAGATCCAAGTTCCCAGTGAAGCTAATGACCCTTTCCGTTTGCGTTCTTCTGTTGGAATACAACTTCTCAAAAGAAAACAAGGAGTTAGCGCTCTATTTGACAGGGTCCATGGCACAATAACTTCAGCAGCTTTATATTATAGGGGAATGCTTGCCAGATAGAGAACCTGCGATGTTCTAGATACTGCCACCGCTTGTCTGCGATCGTTTATGTGGCTGGGCTGAGTCCATGTTATTCGTGGTTAACCGGAGGTGATCAAATGGATTAATCCTCTGTCACCGAAAGGGTCAGAGGTTCGAATCCCAGATCTACCGGTCACTTTAGCGGTAGACGGCAACTCCTTGTCGTCCGGCTCGTCATCACACTTAGCCTAATGTGGTCCTATGCCATTCCAAGTTTCAGGGTCAAGGTTCTTCCCTCTGTGTAGTGGGAGAAAGTAAGTATGTGACATATCTCTTCCACTGCACTTATACTTCAAACATGTCATGAAAAAACAACGTGTCATCCACCAGAGGGTATGCCAGACTGTCTGCGATTTTACTTCTAACAGCAATAAAGTAAATCAAAGTTACAATAGCCCATAAAATTTTTCCACTGACATGTTTAAGACTACTCACTCATCTTCGTTATCGCATTGATGCTGCCTTGACGTCGATATTCACAATGCATTTCATTTTACAGATCACCCTTAGTGCAACAGACGGCCATTTACGTGTTGATTCGAACGGACATGAACTATCATTTATTCACGAGTTGGCAATTAATGTTTCACACGAGATCGCCGAGAAGACATCAACAAACATGACACTAGACAAACCAATCGATTTGAATGTCGGGAAACACGCATCCGATCGTACGCTGCCCCTACCACCAATTACGATACTGTTAGGTACTCCACATTTGAGCAAGTATTGGCATCGAGTTTTACTCGGTGTGATGGAAATCAAAGTGGACACAATGGTTGTAAAAGAAAAAGATTTGGGTAAGTGATTACTAACAAAAAACAGATCATAACTTGGTTTAATCATCCAGCTAACATTTTCGGTGCCTTTATAAACTTATCTAGTTCCACAGGAGTTTGGGGGAAGGATTAAAAACGTGGACAGGGAAGGGTTTATTATACTGAAACGATGGTTAACAGCGTGAGATTCAATGAATAAAATCTCGTTAGATTCAAAGGCGTATGATATGAGTGTCGAATGATAGAGAATTAATTTTGAATCCTTACAAGGAATTTCGGATATCTTTCATCTCTCCGTGCTACCTAGTCAACGGTCCTTTGTGGCTCCACGAAGTAGAGACGTGCTAGACGGTCGGGTTTAATCACATCAAAAAACAACGAAAGCCAGAAAATTTGCGACAAAAAACGTCAAAAGAATGATAACACCCATCGTTAGGCAAGCCTCAACGACCAATGTCTCCTCCCCAGAGTTACACGTTTCTGTAAAAAGTGAACATCCAAGACGAACAGAGAGTGCACCTATACAGGCGGGAAAAGATACGATGCTGCTACAGCCAACACACGGAACAGTCTAACTGTA
Organism: Fasciolopsis buskii; assembly: GCA_008360955.1. NCBI lineage: Eukaryota > Metazoa > Platyhelminthes > Trematoda > Plagiorchiida > Fasciolidae > Fasciolopsis > Fasciolopsis buskii. Next base: position 161,872 of record LUCM01002541.1, on the reverse strand, counting down.
CAAACGCACATGTTTTCAATCATTCTGATTCAATAGAAAATGACAGCACGATCGCCACTGTTCATGGTTCACTCCCATATCCTTCAGTGTCTCCAGCCAGCAAGTCGATGAGTCTTTCGGGCCCCAACCACGAAGGCGTGAGACACCTACTTTACCTAACTTCGCTGTACATTTTCTCATCCCACGTTGCCACGTCATCTGTCCACCTCCACATGGCTTCTTCCATTCCTAAGGAGAAACACAAAATAAGGCACGGTATGGTAGACGAGTGTTCGTCATACGCAACACGTGACCCAACCAGCGTAGTCTGAAACAAGCTATTCTCACAAGTGGCACCCAATACCAGATTCCTAACCTCAATATTACTCATCCGGTCACTCCATCCAATCCCAGCCATACTACGTAAACATCCGTGGTCGAAAACCTCCAACCGACGAACATCGCCCACACGCATACTCCACGTCTCGCAACCTTACAATAGAACTGAACTGAGCGCACTGCAGCACAGTACACACGACCTTTCAAATTCAGTGAAATATCAGGCCGATGCCACAAGTGATTCAGTCCAGCGTAAGCCGCACGAGCCTTGGATATACGCATACTTACCTCCAATCCCGAGCTAACATCGTTAGACACGCAGCTACCAAGGTAGGTGAAACGGTCCACAGTCGTTATTTCCTCTCCATCCAGTATCAAGTTTGGCGTTGCTGTCGTCCAGTCCTGTAACAGTACTTTGCACTTTGAAGGTGCAAAGAACATGCCGAACCGAGCAACCGATCTCGACAGTCTATCTAGTGCCCCTTGTGCATGGTCCGCAGACTCGAACAGGCACACAACATTGTCTGCGTAATCTAGATGACATAACTTCCCTCGATTTCCCAGTTCGATTCCTACATTCCCGAGACCTCCTAAAGCATCTTCCATCACCTCGTCCATGACGAAGTTGAACAAGAATGGAGAGATGGGACACCCTTGTCGAACGCCACTGGTTGTTTCGCATGAACTTGACAGTTCGCCGTATACCCTAACGCGACCATAGGGATGCGAGTACAATGCTCGCAACAGGTTCACAAACTTCGTTGGCATACCCTTCCGGTGGGGAGCACTGAGTAGTGCCGGTCGATCCACGGAGTCGAAAGCACTCTTCAAGTCGAGGAAGACTATGATCGTAGGGCGGCGGTGCGTGTGCCGCATTTCGAGTATCTGTCAAAGAGTGAATATTTGGTCGATGCAACCTCGGCCTGGCCGAAATCCGGCCTGTTGTTCGCGGATATCACTCTCGCGAATCGGTATCAAACGGCGCAGCATTATCGAAGCTAACACCTTAGTAACTATCGGAATTAAACTAATCCCACGATGATTGCCGCAGTCACTCCGTGTACCCTTCTTGAAGACGGGTATAATCAGTGACTCACCCCACGATGACGGAACACGCTCCTCGTTCCAAATATCACGAATCAAAGAAGTAAGTGATTTCATCAGCACCTCTCCACCCAATTTGAAAAGAACTGAGGGAAGGTCGTCGGGACCGGCAGCTTTTCCCCTTTTCAGAAGCCGAATATTCGACTGCACTTCCACTTCCGTTGGGGGAACAAGTGACACCTCCCAAGGATTCACAGCTCCAGTCGTCGGACTAGATACGATAGCGTATGGTCAGTTAAACTGATCCTTGAAATGTTCTGCTCAACGGTCCAGTCTTTGCTGTCTACCATGGATCAGCTCTTCATTTTTATCACACACGACTTCACTAACCGAAGTTCGCCGCCCAGTGACGCCCATCGTGGTCTTTGAAGTTAAACGAAGATGATCAACTACGAGTGGAAACAAGAAAAGTACTCGTATCTAACAACGTACACCACTACATTGTGAAAAACTAGTTAGAAGCAGCAAATCAGCCAATACTTCTAAAACTCCCGATCCCCCCTTGACAGAGGTTATGCGTTTCGCCAGTTTTGAATGAATCCATTAAGATAATCTGATAAAAGAAAAAGGTCTTTTGAATGTCTTTTATATACCAAAAGAAGTCAGAGTTTTGCCCTATGAGAATGTGGCACGTTAATTATATGGTACAATTTTCCAAACTCTCGAAAGCACTCGAAAAATTATTGTTATTTCGTTTCCTCTCAACCTCCGAACAGGATCACCAATTCTTGTCCCGCTGGCATGCGCCCTCATCCTGGCCACAGCTTTAATGTGCATCGTATTCATTTGCCTGTACGCTCAACGCAAACAGCGTGAACTATTGCTACGTTACGCGCCGACCACGGCACCGAACAACGATCTGTCCGGGGAGCTCACAGATCATAATTCGATGAAAAATCACAAGTTCGGACCGGGTGGATTGTACGTGGACAAACGAACTCGGCCGGATTATCGTGCACTGGGTAGTGCGATCGCGGCCCAATTCCCCGGTACAATGTACACGGCCGCTGAGGTCCGAAACAGTGCAGTGAATTCTAGGAGCAACGGTAGACCGATAACAGCTCTTGTCGTGTGAATACAGTTCCATTTGTATCTGTCGATTAGTGGCAGACAGATGGATGGAGAAAGCGGGATTTTAGTGAACAATGTGATATGCCTCAGAAACACATTTCAATACGATGGATAATGGTATGTAGTAGACAGAACAATGAAGAAAAGATTGGACCATACTGATATTGTCCACAAACAATCACTTAACACACGAATACAACTGAACCCCGTTTGTATTGAGCTAGAATCCTTAATCGTGATTTACCTCCGACAACGGAGAACAGTTTAAACCTTACTACTTTGCATGAAGTTGTACAGACATTTTGTGATGTTTCCGTAACGAAAAATAAACATCCTTAAAAATGAAAGTAAATCAGTGTTATTCAAGTATGTTCCGATAATGAATAAAAATCTCATCCTTGGAAACAGGTCAGTCCCTTAAACATTGCTTACAAAGAGAACTAAGAAAACGGAACAACCTGTATCGATCAATAGGTTAGGCGTCTTCAAATTTCCGTCACGCTTGAACTATGCGATTATCGTTTTGGTCATGTAGGAAGAATTATCCGTTTCGATATGAGTGACTAGGCCAAAATAATGCGGATCGAACTTAAAAAAAACCAAAGGGTTTGATGAGTTTCAAAAACCGAGAAAATACAAGCAGAAGGGAAATTGTATTTCCTTCCATACTCCTTCCATGAGTGTACAAATTGCATCAATGGAAATGGAAACAAATTTTTTACTGGCAACATTGAAAAAACGAGGTCGACAAGAATGTTTACTTGTGTACACTTCAAATTGAAATTAAACAGGACCGTCAAAATGCTAGTGATAAGTCAGAAACTACTGACTTCAGGACCTGAAAAATTCAATAAGAATCCTGAGAATTCAGACAGAACTGTTCCACAGCCTGAACGAAGTGCGGAACGGTGACATCACTTGACTGACTCTCCGTCCAAGGAATTTGCAAAAACCGTGTTTGTCTGCAACAGGGAGGAAGAAAGTAAGGAGAAAATAGATCGAACTAAGACATAATGGTTAATTTGCTCTGTTACATGCCATCAAAATCGGAGATAGTTTGAAATAATTATCGTGCTCGTACTCATCCAAGCAATAAGCCACGAATGTCCAGACGGGAAAAAACGCAAATTAACAAACTAAAAGACTACTAGTTGAAGTAAGAACTTTTGTTCAGAACGTAAATATTTGAACAATCGGAAACTTCTCATTATACCACCATCTGGCCAGAAGTACTTCTGCAGTTTGATTCGTACCCATCTGACTTACAGTGGATGTCAAGAAGAAAACCCTCAAACCGAGAATAACCAGACGGAGATATGTCAGTGACCACCAAGATGGTCGGTCACCTTGCTTGCTAGACTAAATTCTTCATGCAAGTTGTTAAAAAGAAACACAAGAAAATGACTCTGAGTGTGGCGTAAAGTCGTCCAATACGCCTAACAAATCGGTAAGTACTGCATTGTTTTGAGGACCATCGCACATACAGTGTAGGTGGTTACCTTGTTATTCCATTTGCAGAACGAGAGTAAATCCCTCGGATGATTGGACGTAAATTCACTTTCAAGGCATGGAAATTTTTTTCCATTTTGATACCAAATGGATTACATCTCTCAATGTTAAACTTTGTGGAGTTTTCCGCTTTAACAGTCTGTGAAAAATGATCCAAGTAAGATTTAAATCCTGAAAAGCCGGAACCATTAGCCGTCCATATTTATGACACCCTTCATACATGAATTTAATCGCAGGGACATTCCATATAGTCGCTAGGGTTCACTATACGGGAGTGGAGCAGGATCGACAACCACGACTCTGAGATTTTGAATGGTACAGAACCCCATAAGATTTCAATAGGTTAAATGTGGCAACGAGCCGGGAGAGAGAGCGCAGTGCCATCAACCATCAAGATGACCGGCGAAATTGGGATTTGAACTTCTGACTTTCTTCGGGTGACAGATGCCTCATCCGATTTGACCACCGTCGGCCATCAGAACGAAGGCACTGGGCAAACGAGGACCAAACAACAAGAACAAGAGCACGCTGATGTGGATGAGCGCAAAGTTGGCTAAACTACACAATTTTAATGTGATTCTTTTGATCGTCAACAATATTATCCTATGGTGTCCGGATTGGACTACCATCGAACGGTGGTCGTGTGTGTGTGTATGTGTGAACAGTGAAATCGTTAGGAACCATAAAAGGCAAGTACATCAAAAAAGAAAATTAAATAATAGAAAACATTTTTAATAAAAGAAGCAATCACAAATCGTTGTACTTAGATGTGTATGGTGATGCCTCCAACAACCCAAATAAAAATTCGAAAGCTGCTCACAAAATCCATTTTAGCACCGCAGATTAAATCCGATTGTTAAGAGACCAACGGACACCGTGTCTATGCCACTTGAAGAGGTGCAAATTATCTCCATCGAACCCCAAAAAAATGGTAATTAAATCACGATATGATGCACAGTGACATCGGTTGAATAGAATTTCCCACTGCAAAAGTACAAAGTGCCCCTAGTGGTACTGTTCAGAAGCATTGTGCTGATGCCTTATTCAAATTATTCGTAATCCTCAGTCAAATACAAAGACCGATACTCTCACATGAGGATAGCAGTGTTACTAGAAGTATCATAACTATAGAGTTCGCGGAAGGAAAAGTGACAGAGACTAGTTTGAACATCATAAACGAGTACTAGGTAAAAGATTATTCATTAATTAGGTGATGGTACAGCAGGCGAATGTTCCCTAACGTTTTACCAACTTATCAACGGAGAGAGACACAACGCGTCGGCGTGTAGACGGGGTAACATGCAATCGGCGATATATTGTTGGGGATGGACAATGGACAGTGTATAAGATCTTATGATTTATAGTTACGAAACTATTGTTTTCATGGCCGATACCCGCTTGTTAGAAAATGTTATAATTCTGTACACAAAAAAAGAATCAACAAAACAAGAGAATGGACAAAATGCATGGAAACAAATCGCCATCGTTGTTCTTCTCAGACGAAGTGGAATTATGCGCAACTTTAGCCAGTTCTAACGGTAACCAAAATCTAAAAAAACACGGAACAGTAAAGTAAAAAGAAGACGAATTATGCCAAAAGAATTATGTACATCTGCAGCGAATAACTCACGTGAATGACAAGAACTGGTCGGACGGAATGGAGAAGGTGGATTCGCTTGTTTTTGGATTGAAATAATATATCTGTCCGGTTGAACGACTCACGGCTTCGGTCCACGGCTCTGGAAGACATGACGAAAACAAGATGAAACATTGGGGCAAAACTTTTGAGAGGAGTGTGCAGCCTAATGTGAGCACAAAAACCGGCACTGAGATGATACAAAAACCGCTTGAACTTCTAAATAAACTGATGACCTACGATGATACGATATAGATCGGTGAAACTGAGTCCGTGTGTGAATCTCGACAATGCGAGTAAGTCCTTATGAATAGGCAATATATTCCTGTGATTAGGTTTATCATTATTAATAACTTCATTAGATTTACTAAGAATCGCGAGATGAAAGTCCCACAAAAATGAATATTTGCATCACTCACCAGCCAAATGTTCGACTAGCACGATGCTGTTGGGTCTGAATAACATTCCATCAGGAAATCGATGCATTTGTACGTCTCCGGAAGCGTCTTTACACTTGAGTCGGGGCAACCTAAGTGAGAGTCAAACGAAAGTCAGCGATTATTTCTCTACTGCGCAACACACGTCATTCTCATTCAGTCTTGTATCTTATCATAACAACAATTTTGGTAACATCGGAATCAAGTACAAATAGGAAACCAAGGAAACAAGAAGCTCTCGGCGTGAAATTAATAGCAGAACATCGCCGGACTAAGCAACCAAATATTCAATTAGAACATTTTACCCGTTATTAATAAAACCATTTTCGGCAAGAAGGTCACGGTCAACACAAGGCTACCAAATGGCCAGCGGTAGCCAAACGGATAACGCCGTGGCATTTGGGCATGAAGGTTGCGGGTTTGAATCCTCCCACCGCCGGTCAACTTCGCCACTTGGCAGCCCTCTGTTGGCCGCGGCTCCTTCCTAAAAATTGATGTACATTGTTGTATCGTTAATAAAGGAAGCAGAAGATAAAAAGATACATTGACTGGTTATGGAGGGATTTGAATCCATGACGTTCCGGGTAAGGTCACGACGTTGATTAAGTAAGCATCGCGTTAAAAATGAGATGATGTCATAATACCAATATTTTAGTGATGACGACAGAGATTCAAACAACAAAACATTTCGGTTGTCGCAGTTAATCCTCATTTAGACAGGCTCTACAAATAATCATAAAATAATTGATCAGTGTGAACAACAGGACAATAAATGCGACGCGAAATTAATTACTTAGAGCTATCAACGGATAATAAATCAATAAAAAAAACTATGGGAGCATTGCACAGCTGTTTCATGTTCGTTAGAAAGCGATGTTATGATTCAGCAATAAGTTTCACATACGAATGGATGAACGGAATTTCCTCGGAAACACACGATCGGGTTTTGCGGTTAAGTTAATAATAGAATCCCTTCCGAGGCATCACCATTTGATTCTTAAATAGACTCGTCATTCATTCACGCTCCTGACGATTTAAATGAGAATCCACGGACAGCGCTATACCATTCGACATTCCAACCCGTGTGGCATTGCCGCAAGTATTTTCGACTCACAACTGGTCGTCCTAGGGTACACCCGCCGGTCGGGATTCGCAGGATATGCAACACAGCTGATAATCCGAAACAAGCCAGATAAAATAGTTGCACAGTGCTTCAGTGGTTCCTCAATAGCGAACTGGACACAGACATCGTGAGCGGCGTACTTATAAACTGGGCAAGAATACAGATGATTTGGCGCACCATGCATCCTGCCGAAAAATGGAAAACCGCCGGAATTGCATTCCATTGCCCCGAACTTGGCAAGCCGTAAACAAAGTTGGCATCATGCAGCAAGTAGCCAACAGGTTAGATCTATCATGTTATGTAATAGAACGCAGAGGGTTCGTTGGCAGACAGTGAAAAACAGTGTTTATTGTGTGATTCAGATAGGCTGAAAGTATACGATAAGCGACAATAACAGACGGGATGCCGTGGAACAAATACGACTGATGATGAATGAACAGGGCCATTTGCGTTTACCGACGACGTGAAGTTGCTGGAACAAAATAATTTCGGGAATGCTTCGCTCATAGACAAATCATTGTAACAGTCAACTGATGCGACCGTAAAAGGTGAAGAAACCAAAACGATTCGGCATGATTGGACATATTTATGAACGATTTGGCTGTCAGCTAACGCTGAACCTAACAATCACAACTCACTGTTGCACGTAATTGGACAACCCGTGAACTGCAAGCATTGGAGGGACACGCAAGCTAGAGGCTGCCATTCCAGGAAAGTTAACGACTTCACACATGCGTTGTGCCACGTCCATGCTGAAACAATCAGAAGACAACATACAGTTAAAACACACAGTAAATTGGTAAAAACAAAAATTGGCCCAGCGAATGATTCCATAAAACGCTTCAACCTGAGTATACTCGAAGACGAGAAGCCAACCAGTCCAATATATATATATATGAATATATATATGTATATATAGTTACAGGAACAATTGAGTTTAACTTTCACGTCGAAGAATCTACAACCAGACATATCATTTTGGCTAGGGTGGTTGGAATCAGTGGCGGTGGCAGTATCTGTCTCCGATTTCTCATGAGTCGCGCAAACTCAATGATTTCCTTCTCCGTAGGGTTGTGCTGTTTAAGCTTCGCGTTTAAATCGCATGCGTTTTAGCGCCTGTCGAGCTGCCATCGTCAGTGCACACTTAGGTTTAGGGGAAGTTAACAATTCCACACGTGCGTTGTGCCATGTCTATGCTAAAATAATCGAAAGATCGGGTGCACAAAATTGCGCATCATTTTTTCAAAATGAACACAGTCTAATCAATCATTCCGTAAAACGATTCAACGTGAGTACACACGAATACTTGAAGCGAGCCAGCCAACCCGATATAATATATTTCCCACTTTATTTTACTCAATTTTGCTACTACTCACTAGTCTCTGGTCATAATGCTTGTTGCGCACTTTCATGGAAGACAACTTAGACTGAAATTGACCTTACTACATAGGCCTTCTAATTCCGTGCTTCCCGTTGTGGGTAACCTTGAATTCGAGCGGTTCGCCATTCATACAACGAAGTGACATTCTTCACCTAGCTGAAGTGTGCTGATTGATCGCATTGTATAATCACTTTTTCGTCCGCCATCGCCTACATTGCGACTATTCGGATAAAAACCACTGTGGATCACGAACTATTTGGTCGCCGTTTGCACTACACCAGACAAACACCGGACTGATTAACGGGTCTACTTGTTAACCGACTATCTTTCGGATGAGCAAACAGTTTCCCATTCGATTCGAGCTCACAGTTTCAATTATCGAGAAAGCAAAGAATAGAGGCTGGTTGCTCAACCAACCGACATGCGATCCTTAATGTTGCCCAAAAACATATATTTGTTCGTCAGTTCTGACTAAACTCATTGGTAGGTAATGCACGTTACGTTCTAAGGGATGCCATGTGTGCGTTTGCGTGACGCAAATGTCATTCTAGTGAAATTTCGACGATAGTGCTGTCACCGCAAACGAGAAAAAAAGAAAGAACTGTGCAGGGATACTAATGTGTTAGCTCTTCCCGACTCGCTTTTCACGTCACTTATCGACCATCAGCATTCATGACTATAAATAAACCCCAGTCATTTTCCACGAGACATCCCAACAACTCTTCGTATCCAAGTGATATTCGTTGCTTATCTTTAATTTGGAGAGCTTAATTCCTGAGACACCAATAATATTCCAGTTAAATCTTGGGCAACGTGGTACAGTAAACATGCGGTTGTTGGAACTATCAAATTTATACCATAAATTGATATATGAAAGCCTGGTGAAAGATGATCACGATACAACAGTGACGACCTAACAAACGTGAAGGTGATCGCAGTGTTGCATTTAAGGATTCATGGACTAGCGTCAGACGATCCAAACCGCTGTACTTCAGGGAGCGACTCCCAATCTAGGGGCTGGACGTGCATTATCAGTTGGAAAAGATGAAATGAACTGTTCAGTCATACTGTGAACCAGATGACCAAACAGTGAACCAATCAGAGAGTTTCATGGACAACTGTGAAAATGCTCGGTTTTCTTATCATCATCATCTTCGTTCAGCGTTAAACAGCAAGGCAAATCTCATTGACCGCTGGCTTTCCCAAGGTTACATGTCTATGAAAAGAGTGAAAACCCAAGGCGAATAGGGAGTGCACCCACACAGGCCAGAAAATATAACAATGTAGCACTAGTCAACACACGGAACACAGTCTAACCCTACAAACGTACTCTTGCGATCATTTTGATTGGATAGAAAATGGCCACACAATCGCCACTGTTCACAGTTCACTGCCATATCCTTCAGTGTCTCCAGCCAGCCAGCCAGCAACTGAATGGGTCTTTCGGACCCAAACCACGAACACGTACGCTGCGCATTTTCTCATTCCTACGTCATCTGCAGACCTCTAATTCCACTCCGTCAGAGGAATGCAAAATAGGCCATTGGATGGTAGATGAGTGTTTGCCATACGCAACACGTAACCCAACCAGCGTGGTCTACTAAGTTTCATACGCTGAAATAAGGTATTCTGAGAGCCGGTACCTAGTATTGGACTCCCCACTTGTTAAGTGGTCGTGGGAGCACAAAACGGACACACACAAGTCTCAGTCCTCTGGAACCATAATCACAATCGCAACAGGCATCGAGCTTAAGATAGCACAGACACAGATTGATCATAACACCGACTGGATACACGAGGGGTGACACCGACCCGTAACCGCACAGTGGTTGACAAGATACGGCAACCAGTGTACGACGCGCCCGATTCAAGCTAGGCCTTCCACTAGCTGAACACAAGAGACGGAGCCTCACAGGTAACGTGTATTGACCCATAGCACGACGGCCAAGAAGCTAAGCCGGAAGAACATGTCAAGTTTGAGTCACCACCACTTATATAGTCTCAGGCCAGGTCAGGCGTCCGACCTTGCGAACTAATGCGAAATTCATAAAACTAGCCAATCAGCGTGCAGCAATGAAGGGGCATGGCGAAAATCTAGTTAACGGAAAACTGAAAGTAGCGGAGAACAAGAAAATGATACGGTTTTAGGAAAAGATAATAACAGAAATAAATTCACCTTAAAAAATAAGGGGAGACATGGCCTTCTCCTCAACATCACCTCAGTTTTCTCTCTTTGGTGGGGGGGGGTGGTTACCACATTCCTGATTTTGGACTAATTGTATGAAACCATCCGGACTGAAAATCGATTATGGTGGTGATATACATACAAATTACAACTCACCGTTGTCTATATGGCAGACTTCGACAATCGCGTCCGTAAATAGCGACAACGTCAAGAATAGACAACACATGTCGACGGCGACCATTCTAAATTGAGCAAAGCGAAAACAGAAAGCGATCATGTAAACATGAGCGGTATGGTCTGGAGGAATTTGGGTATTTTTCTGTTCTGCATTGTTCGTAAATCAATTGGATCAATCAACGAAGGACTGCAGCATTCGGTGTACCATGCTACAACATCTCCCATATTGTTTCGGAACTGCCAAAATTATTTGGAATTATGTCAAAATTGTTGGTAATTGTCTGCCCAAGATTCCGTTTGCAAACGCTTGAAAGGTGGTCCATCTTACATGGATACATTTGTGGGTACGTACTGCAAGGAGTACAAATTATCAATGCATTGCTCTACGATCTGCGAACAGATGTACTCTTGAGAAATCTTGTGAAACAGAGGCATGTTCTTACCCGATTCCGACTACTCTTGATATGAATCCGAATGACTTCAGCACAACTCGGAAATAACGCAAATTATATGGTACAGAAAAAGACTCAAGGAGACGGCAGGGACGAGAAAACTAACAAAAAGTGAGTAAAAGAAGAAAGGCATGCTGGAAATTATGCAGACGAGGCGTGAGCATGACCATGTGCCCCGTTAGTTGATATTCATTGATATCGGTTAGTGGTTCGGGAAATACTACACTGACAAGGCGAACTTCAAAAATCAATTTGTCAACCGGCCAGCGGTATTGATCTCGTAGTTAGTGTGATCGCATCAGCGAGGAACGATTGCATTTCCGGAGAAACGAAAGCGGCAGCTGATCGGTGGATAAAAGACTGGGCAGATTACGAGACTCAGACAAAGTGCATACGTCCGCGCGTGTAAATCATAGCCAACACGTGGAAAAAGTACAAAAGACAAATTGTACGATAAATAATCAACACACCTTGGCCACATATTCGTGCGTTGGTAGGCCCCAGATTAATGTGCCTGGAGGAAGGGGAGGTTGACAAAGTGGTACCACGTCTTTCAATGGAGTCCACTCGTCACCGTCAAAGGTGACGTATTTGTCCTGTGTGTGTGTGTGTGTGGATAAGGGAACGGGGAAAGATGGATTGTTCAAATTATAAACCAACAATCACGAGCCCTATGAGAAGCGCATGAGAATCAAGTCTGCCTTTATTTTTCTAAGTGTATAATAAACAGCCTGTTGCATTTTATACAGACTCACTGATATCAGTGATGTTTAAGTAATTCAACCACGCTGATCATAAGAAACAAGTTTGTCAACAGAGTTAAATTGCGGGCAACAAGTCCACGGAGAATTTCAGTGGACCCGTTCGCAAGTGAGAGACAGACAACAAGCTATCTGTCACATACGCATGATCAAGACGATTGGAATTTCTTTTATTATACGCACTATCTGTGAGCGTAGTTGAACGGGCATATCCTACAGTCACTAGAGTTCATTACACTGGGTGAGGGGATCGAAACCAAAGCCCTAAAGCTTGAAGCTGCATACAATCGCGTGTTTCAATAGTATGACAGCGAGCCGGACGATAATGAAATGCCTTCGAACACCTGGTTGACAAAAGTGATCACGAGAGATATCTAATCGAACCGACCGCAGTTGATCAGAAATGAAAGACAAACAGCTTCCCGTAGAACGATTCATTGAACCTATTGACCAAGATGATGGATCAAAAATAGTTCAAATGTAAAGGCGAGATAGCTAACCTCAGTTTGAAGGTCGAATTTGTTTTACCTGCTTGTAAAATAATGCATAGCGCGGGAAATAAATGTCGATAGATTCGGATTTTCCGAGAAGTACGAAAAATAAACATCTACCGGATTAGAAATATCGTAGCATCTGCCGTACCAAATGACGAGGTGAGATACGGAAATTGGGTGAGATTTTCGAAATTGTCACAACGAGTTTCACATGCACTTTGACTTTGACATCGGGCACTGTTCACATGAAACTGATTGTTGAGTTTGACGTTCAAGGTGTAGAAAAATTTTTATCACTAGTTGAGGTGAGATTGTGAAAATTTTATGGATATCGTTTCAGTTCAGTTTAGTTTTCACAACTTTGTGCGAACGCGCTCTCGTTACGGTTGTTAGTTCGCAGGACTCAAGAGTAGAGACAGAAAAAAATATAGAAGATAAAAGGACGGCACAAAAACAGTGACTCTGCCAGACGCTACTGGCGAAACAACCAGTAAGGGACAGCTTTGGTTGTGTTTCAAAATTGAGTGATAAGACACACGTGTCACACACACACACACCCATGATGCCCCTAAGATCGTAACGTGCATTACCTACCAATGAGTTTAGTCAGAACTGACGAACAAATATATGTTTTTGGGCAACATTAAGGATCGCATGTCGGTTGGTTGAGCAACCAGCCTCTATTCTTTGCTTTCTCGATAATTGAAACTGTGAGCTCGAATCGAATGGGAAACTGTTTGCTCATCCGAAAGATAGTCGGTTGACAAGTAGACCCGTTAATCAGTCCGGTGTTTGTCTGGTGTAGTGCAAACGGCGACCAAATAGTTTGTGATCCACAGTGGTTTTTATCCGAATAGTCGCAATGTAGGCGATGGCGGACAAAAAAGTGATTATTCAATGCGATCAATCAGCACACTTCCAGCTAGGTGAAGAATGTCACTTCGTTGTATGAATGGCGAACCGCTCGAATTCAAGGTTACCCACAACGGGAAGCACGGAATTAGAAGGCCTATGTAGTAAGGTCAATTTCAGTCTAAGTTGTCTTCCATGAAAGTGCGCAACAAGCATTATGACCAGAGACTAGTGAGTAGTAGCAAAATTGAGTAAAATAAAGTGGGAAATATATTATATCGGGTTGGCTGGCTCGCTTCAAGTATTCGTGTGTACTCACGTTGAATCGTTTTACGGAATGATTGATTAGACTGTGTTCATTTTGAAAAAATGATGCGCAATTTTGTGCACCCGATCTTTCGATTATTTTAGCATAGACATGGCACAACGCACGTGTGGAATTGTTAACTTCCCCTAAACCTAAGTGTGCACTGACGATGGAAGCTCGACAGGCGCTAAAACGCATGCGATTTAAACGCGAAGCTTAAACAGCACAACCCTACGGAGAAGGAAATCATTGAGTTTGCGCGACTCATGAGAAATCGGAGACAGATACTGCCACCGCCACTGATTCCAACCACCCTAGCCAAAATGATATGTCTGGTTGCAGCTTCTTCGACGTGAAAGTTAAACTCACTTATTCCTGTAACAATATATATATATATATATATATAAGTGAGTTGGGTATGCATTTCAGAACGTGATACTGTTCAAAGTGTTAGTTAAAGTAGACAATTTAGCTCACAAGTGATGAATTCGGCGTGTGAGAAATTCAAGCCGCTGAAGACTTTTACACCGAACTGCTTACTAAGACGCGTCAGAAACAGGAATACGGTTTGCACGAAGAGAACCTCACGACTCCTAATTATTTACGTCACATGAGCTATTAGTTTTACAAAGTCCTGTCGTGCTCAGGTACCGACGGCCAAGCAATTGTGAGGTGTGGTCGACTGATTCGGTTTCAATCTAGGACGGTCACCTTTTCAACTGGGTGACTTAGACTGCATAAGCATCAATTCACGGAATACAACAGAATCTTATGCTCACTGGCATCTGTGGCCGAGGAGTGCACTAATCACTCAGGATGCCTAGCATAAGAACTGAGAAATCAGTCACTGGTCCCCGGTGAATCAAGTAACCTTCAAATCATCCTACTGCTTTGCAGGTTAGAGAAACTGCGAAATGCACAACTGAAATTAGATTTCATAATCTACCATTGTCAATTTGCACTCCAGAAATACCATAGCGTGCGATACCTGATGTAAACTCAACGACTACACAACCTGAAAGAAGTACTACCCCAACCGGGCAGCACGGTTTCTAAAACGTAAACGGAAAATGCCAGGAATACTCACAAGTGGAGCTACTTCAAATCTGTACACCCGACTTCAGGAATTACCCTCAAGAGGTCTAAAGAATTCTATTGCGAAGGCGAATAGGCTGTAGGATTGAGCGCGTCGAGTTCCTTCTATCTATCTTTTACTTCCTTTTTTAATGAAATAACAATATACATCATTTTTCAGGAAAGTGGCCGCGACCAACAGAGGGCTGCCACGTGGAGAATTTGACCGGCGGTGGGAGGATTAGAACCCGCGACCTCTATGTCCAAACGCCACGACCTTATCCACTTGGCCACCGCCAATGTTCAAATATAGACCTGACGTGATTTAGAAAGCAATTTAAGATTATCACTTCAGCAGCCCAGTTGACTAAGCAGATTTCGGCTACGCCGCCGTATGGAGTAGAATCGATCTGAATCCAAAGCAGGTTCATGCTTTATTTGGCTGAGGATGGATATTCAGTTTTCAAGAACGAATAAATAATCCTACGTGAACTGATTCAATTTCAATATACACACAACCGCAAATAATAGGCTAGATAGCCATTCATCTTGCTTATTCTAGAATTTTTTATTCAATGGTACAATGTCTGGTTATGCCGCATTGCCGACCCCTATTATCTCGAATATAATGAAACGAAACTAAACAAGGAATCATATGATCATTAGTTATACCACCGTTAACATGACATAGCATTTTTCAACCGGTAAGAAGCCAGATATATTGTACTCTGAGCCAACGGGAATGCTAGCATACAGGTAGGATACAGCGAAAGAGCTAAAGTCGATTTGTCTTCTGACTCTCATTGTCTTAGCTCCTGAGTTTTCCTAAAGCAAAAGGATACATTAGAAGTCGTTAGGATAAACGGATGAGTATAGGTTAAACAGTAATCAAGAACCAACAACAGGAACAAGAGCAAAATTCATGGATGAATCAATTACATCTCTGTGATAGTTAACGGATGACTTGAAACGTTCAGAACAAACCAGAAAGTACTTTGAGAAAGAGAGGCGAGAGCTGATAATATTATGGACAGCAGCTGAACACAAGTTGAGACGTGAAGAAATTCTATGACCGCTGAACAACACGATCAATAGAGACCATCCATAAATGTGATCAGGACTTGAAATGGAGAATCAAAATAGTTTAGCACTTGGTCAAAAAGCTCAAATGTTTAGGAAAAATTCTTTATCAACACAGAAGAATGTTTCAGCCGATGAAGAAGACAAACTGAGCACCATAAGTTCGTAATTATGACAAGAGTGTACAGATAAATAAACAAGAGTGACAGTAGACAGTGCTGGGATTTTAGTTCGCTGTTACTACTGACTACTGGTAGTCCTGTATGGGTTCACACAAAACACAGGCCGTGGATCCTTATCAGTAGACCGTACTCGTTTGATCGCACTCACTCAATATTCAACACAGAGCACGAAAATCAAAGTAAGAAAGTCACATGAACATCCCTTAATATGATAGCTGAAAAGTTGCCTGTAGCAAAAAGGTTTGTAAAATTCCAGATAAGCGCGTACATGATGGACGATTAAAATCAATGTCTGTGGTGCTTGTAGACGACGCTCCGTGGCTTCGCTTGCACCAGACGCGGCATTGACTTAGTTACCTAATCAAGTGATCCGATTAGTATTATTTTTGAATGCAACAATTTAGATTGGTTAACTTTTCAAGCAATGCAGTATCTTCTGCACATATTTGCCCAGCTCCGACTATACAAGCACAAGCCACATGCTCTGATAACGACTGTATTTCACTCCTCAACCGGTTAGCGGCGAAACACAGAAAACATTATTACTTCTTTATTGTTTACAACAAAATGTGTCATTTATCAAGTGGAGACTCACGGTATCACGTCTACCACGGGAATAGACGAGCATTGGTTTGGAAGGTACAGATCCTGTCGACCAAGATGGCGTACCACATATGAGGGCAATTCGACTATCGATCAAATCACCAATTGCTGACAAATGAAGGACAGTGTACCACTCAGTCCGCAGGTGGCACAGATACTCTTTGGGTAACATGTTCAGCGATTTCATTTTCTCTTTATCCTATAACGTGAAAAATGCAGTAATCAATCTTATAAGAAATTAATAAGGCAATGGATGGAGATAGAAGGGACTGGTGAGAAAAACAACATAAATCAATCTGATATTGTTTCATCATCAACATCCAGCTTTAAACGGCACAGCAAGTTCCACTAACGGCTTTCGCACTCCGAGAGTTAGATATGAGACTATTAAAAAAATGAATATGCAAGGGGGAAAGGAGTGTACTTACGCAGGTGGGAAAAGAAATTTACTGTAGTACCCAAATACACGGAATACAGTCGAAAGCCGAAAACGAACATGTTTTCAATCATCATCATTAGGCCAGAAAAAGACAACATGAACACCCACTGTTCACAATTCCGTCACATGATTCATTGCTTTTAGCCTGCTAGTAGATAGATCGCTCCGACATCTGCTCACCACAAAGTGGCTTCTTAAATTAAGTGGCAAGAACGGAACTACAGTACGCTACGGTCAACCAGTGTTCGCAACATATGATGTAACCAACGAAGTCTACCAAGTCTGAAACGATCTATTCGAATATTCTTAGAAACGGTACTTAATACTGACAATTCTAACCTCCAAATTATACAGATCACTCAAACCATCTTCATAATCGTTAAGCGTTAAACAGCACCATCATCTTTCAGCGTTAAACAGCAAGGCAAGTCTCACTGACCGCTGCCTTTTCCCCAGAGTTACACCTTTGTATAAAAAGAGTGAATATCCAAGGGGAACAGAGAGTGCACCTATACAGGCGGAAAAAGATAAAATGCTGCTACAGCCAACACACGGAACAGTCTAACTGTACAAACGCACATGTTTTCAATCATTCTGATTCAATAGAAAATGACAGCACGATCGCCACTGTTCATGGTTCACTCCCATATCCTTCAGTGTCTCCAGCCAGCAAGTCGATGAGTCTTTCGGGCCCCAACCACGAAGGCGTGAGACACCTACTTTACCTAACTTCGCTGTACATTTTCTCATCCCACGTTGCCACGTCATCTGTCCACCTCCACATGGCTTCTTCCATTCCTTAGGAGGAACACAAAATAAGGCAAGGTATGGTAGACGAGTGTTCGTCATACGC
Organism: Fasciolopsis buskii; assembly: GCA_008360955.1. Classification (NCBI taxonomy): domain Eukaryota; kingdom Metazoa; phylum Platyhelminthes; class Trematoda; order Plagiorchiida; family Fasciolidae; genus Fasciolopsis; species Fasciolopsis buskii. The sequence goes on along the minus strand of LUCM01002541.1, from coordinate 143,834 downwards.
AACACGTGACCCAACCAGCGTAGTCTACTAGATTTCATACGCTGAAACATGCTATTCTCACAAGTGGCACCCAATACCAGATTCCCGACCTCCACATTACTCACCCGGTCACTCCATCCAATCCCAGCCATACTACGTAAACATCCGTGGTCGAAAACCTCCAACCGACGAACATCGCCCACACGCATACTCCACGTCTCGCAACCTTACAATAGAACTGAACTGAGCGCACTGCAGAACAGTACACACGACCTTCCAACTTCAGTGAAATAACAGGCCGACGCCACAAGTGATTCAGTCCAGCGTAAGCCGCACGAGCCTTGGATATACGCATACTTACCTCCAATCCCGAGCTAACATCGTTAGACACGCAGCTACCAAGGTAGGTGAAACGGTCCGCAGTCGTTATTTACTCTAGATCCAGTATCAAGTTCGGCGCTGCTGTTGTCCGGTCCTGCAACAGTACTTTGCACTTCGAAGGTGCAAAGAACATGCCAAAGCGAGCAACCGATCTCGACAGTCTATCTAGTGCCCCTTGTGCATGGCCCGCAAACTCGAAAAGGCACACAACGTCGCCTGCGTAATCTTGGTCACATAGCTTCCCTCGATTTCCCAGTTCGATTCCTACATTCCGGAGACCTCCTAAAGCATCTTCCGTCACCTCGTCCATGACCAAGCTGAACAAGAATGGAGAGATGGGACACCCTTGTCGAACGCCACTAGTTGTTTCGAATGAACTTGATAGTTCACCGTATACCCCAACGCGACCATAGGGATGCGAGTACAATGCTCGCAACAGGTTCGCAAACTTCGTTGGCATACCCTTCCGGTGGAAATCACTGAATAGTGCTGCTCGATCCAAGGATTCGAAAGCACCTTTCAAGTCGAGGAAGAGTACGATCGTAGGTCCAGTATGACCTACAGCAGTGGACAGAACCCTTTCATGTCAGTGCTGCAGTCTGTTAGAGCGTGTGCCGAGATAACAAATAAACTGCGCTTAACACCACTATCCTTCCGGACGCCGACTGATCCCAGCAGTTGCACGGCGTACAAGCGACTGTTGACTGGGATCCAGTCTAAAAGTTCTGCTTCAGCCTTCTCACTCAAGACTATTCCTACACTGCGTTGACCTACAGCTTTAGCTGCTTCGTCTCCTGAAGTGTGCGAAAAATAACTTGACGAGACGTTTGGCGCAGTTAGCTGAATTACTCTACTCTACTCGAATCCTGAATTCGTGTTTCACTCACGCAGCGAACATCATTCGAAAGTGAATTCACCGTCAGAGCCAAACAGGCCTGTTGGCCAGCCTGCATTAAAGTGCGCACATTGAAGGAACCGAGATTCAAAGGCTCGAGATGTGAGCTAGCAGACTGAAAACCACCTACTACACTACTTGACAATAAACCGTTGCGAGTATCGGGCGTTATCAGTGGAAAGACTATGGGTAGGCAGAACGGCAAACAGATTGGGTTGGAGACAGAAGAGACAGGTTGAATAAAAGAAAGGGAACTCTGGGCAGTAGCATACTTATCACTACCCACCCAACCTGCGCTCGATGCAATGGGCAGTGCGGTCCTGATTATCCTGCGCGACGACCGATGCAGTATGGAATTATTTGTAGGCGTGTAACTCATGCGGATTGATGGACGGGTAATGCTAGGGTGTCCAGTCGCTAAGCCAAACAACGATTAGGGTTCTCAACCAAAGCTTTTAATTCTTACAAGAACCTGACCGCAAAGCAGCGGAGCATGACTGAATGGAATCCCATCTACTTGGATCAATTATTCTTCCACTCGTTTTTCCGACTGAGCTGCTAACTCAGAGCAACTCGCGACCGGGAGGACCAAGAGACCCCTTTGACAGGCGTGGCTGGAACTTCGGCTAGAGATAAGCTATCCTGTATAGCTCGTTAGGTCATGGAGGTACGGAAGCCGTTGCACCACGTCAAGGTGCAGTCTCGTTGTAACGGCACTATATCCAATCCTACCTATATATATATATATATATATATATATATATATATATATGCACAAATCTGAGTATAAATTATGTGCCATTAGAATAATGGCAAAGGATGAAAAGAGTGAGTGGCAAAGAGAGGAAAAAACAAAGGTCACCACACATGATGGTTCTTTCATTTTACTCTCTACATCACCGATATCCTCTGTGGGCTTGATGTTACCCGATTACCCAAAAACGACAATTCGCAAAACCCATGGTCGAAAACTTCCAAACGACTAGCATTCGCAGCATGTATTGTTTGCGTTCCCGGAACCACAAAAACGGACTTCGAACCGCTAACTGCCCCTCACTGCATTCCCGAAAGAAAATCGCATAGATTCCGACACTTCGTACTATATAACGAGGTAAACCGAGACAACTGTACGAACAATCACAAGAACAGGGGCTGCGATACAGTGTCACATTGTTGAGAAACTTACTCCAAGTAATTCATGAATGACTGTGGAACGATTGCATGACATTAAAGGCCAGGGAACCGGCCTTCGTTCGATTGCAGGAATCTAGAAATTGACATGATGATTGATTCATGTAGTCCATAAACTAGCGAATTTGTGCAGATATTAGGATGAACAGTAAACGTGTGGGGTATGGAACAAACCGAGTAGTTTCATAGCAATAGCGTGTTGTTTATCTGGACAACAATAAGACAATGGAAATGAAACACCATTGGACGATCTACGTAGTAAATATGACCCCGCCTCAACCGCTATTTAAACTTCTGCGTCGAGCATCAATGGTAATTAAGAACTGATAAGTTGCCACAAATGTGCGCGGAAGGATGATGTGTATTCCAGGGTGACAGGATGTCGTTATATCATAAGGAGAAACCAAATCCCATGATCAGAGTCTAAACGTAATGACAACAGACTGCCGATGGAATCAACCACAAGGCAACGGAGTGCGCATTACTCGTCATATTTAACAGCAACATCGTAACCGAGCGAGATAAGGCATAAACAAAAAGATAACGTCATAAATCCCGGACTGACAGAACGATATGCGATAACATACACCGTGCAACGGTGGACAGTGTAAGGCATGATGCAAATGGGGGAGTATGGCAATTCAATAATTCATGTCACCTTTTGAAAATAAGAACAACAATGATGACCCGAGTGAAAGTCAAGTAGGTCAGAAACGGACCGACATAAGTTTTGCTCTAAACTCATGCAACTTGAATATGACCGATAAAACACTGCCATTCCAAGTATTCAATCAACATTCTGGAACATGAAACCAGCCAGATACGCTTTGGGTGGGAAGCACTGAAAGTTGTTGAGAAGGTGACCATCTCCCAGACTAAATCTATTCATAGCCCAAAGCTCTGGGCACTGAATAGTCACGTTTTGCTACTAGAGCAAATACGTAATAGTTTGGGGAAAATGTTTTTCCTTCCGATTTATAGAAACAGATAAATATACTGAGAGGTGCCTATTCAGACCATTAAGATCTGATTAAAACGTTCAATGTCATTGTGTATAGGGCATATTTACGACCAATTAGAGCAGAGTAAGTTGAACTAAAAGGTGATACAATGCATTGGGCGATAATGTGCTAAAATAATAAAAAATACAGACTGTTTCAATCGAACTTAAACCTTGGACCTAAAGACCATGGACAGTAGAGGTGACGTGAGCACCAATAACTTGTAGCACATCCGAATCCGATCAGCAAAAATGTAGTCAAATGATCGTGAAGCATCATTCCTTTTCACCATGCCCACTAGCTTAGAAATTAAATGTTGATCTTAGATAGGTGTTCAGATTTTCCTCGTTTGTGCTACGTGAGCCTCAAAGATTGCTACACACTCGTTATGCATTTGGCAGACATCGCGTTGAAAAACGGCAATGTGCAAAAACAAAATTCAAAATGAAAAAGTATAAAACCAAAAAGATCTAAGCGGAATGAGAAGAACATGAAACACTTACCTTCCATCGTTTCAAACAACCGATCTTCATTTCGGCTTGATGAGAATCAGTGAGACGTGGGTCGTGTGCGAATGCCAGGAGTTTAGACAATGCGATGCACTGACGAGTTGCAAATCTGCAAAAAGTAAGCGTAAGCATAACTGGTACTGATATCAAGTACTGAAATCTGTAAGAACGAAAATCACTTATTACCGTCCGTTTTAGTACCCTTTTCTTCATTCTTTCCCTACAAGTTCACTGACAGTCCACCCCGTATACTCATTCAATCTGTAGCAATGTGCAACCTCCGGAGAAACAAAGCAAACAGCTTTGCTTGCTACCTCACAACATCATTTGCCCAAACAGAAAAAAAGAACGAAGAATAATGAAAGATCGACTTGAAAATAGCAAGTTGGAAAACTATACAGAAGAAGAAAGGTTTTGAATTCAAGAATGTCACCGCTGCGGCACTAAGCCATATCACTTTTTGTCGCCAACCATTGCTTCGGGGGATCCCGTGGACCCCAACTTGGTAGTCTAATTGCACCTACACGAGCCAGTCCATTGGTTAAAGCTTTCATAGTGTTTTAGTACCCCATTAGTTTTGAGTAGTTCTAAATGAGAAGCTCGGACGGAAATCAAACCATAAGGTATTCTGAGAAGAAAAGATGAAAGTAGACACGTCAGTCACCGCAACAATCGGTTTTCTTGCTCAAGTTTCCAACCAAAGTAAGTAAATGAACCCTTGGCAAGGTGCTAACAGTTCATCCGAAATATAAGGATTCTTTTGTCATATCCCTAGGCAATTACTCTGGTCTTTTGATCCTAAAGTAACCCATTCATTCATATGCTGACAAATGATCACTCAGACCCAAACATAGCTTGAACTCCAGTATAATCCATGTTAGTTGTATTTGCAACGGGTTCGCATTTGTTCACATTCTGCGTCAAGCTACAGTTTCTAGTGTCCACCTGTGTCACCTGATTTGATTGCTTTGTCGAAACAATCGATCTTCAGGCAAGAAGTTTTCTTTTCGTTAGGCCGCACAAGCAACTCATCACTCAGCAAACAGACATCGCGGGCATATCACAAACCTGTGACGGCATCCTATCAGTTACTCGAGAGCTTGTGTTATTTTCTGTCCAACTTATCAGTAGGATGAAACCATTCGTTTCTGTGACCATACAAAAGTTCGAGCATAATAAGTTTGCTCATCGATTCTGTTCAGTTTAACATAAAATAAATCGTATAATAATAAAAACGACGCAATCAAGATTAAATCAGACAATTCATTAGTCTAACAATGGCCGAAAATTGCTTATTTCAGTTTCATTATACTCGAAATATCATTAGGCCCTTTTGGGAATGGTTTCAATGCATGTCTCTAACCCTCCTAAACTGCAGTATATTGACGGCTGCGAATGGTCGAGAGCAATGAACCGAAGCCCTATAGTTAGCTGACAACGATAAAAATGTCATTTTATTTATTTTTATACCAGACAGAAAACATTCATGCACATTTGTTAGGAATCAGTGTGGATTCGGAGAGTGTGACTGTTTACTGTGAAGAAAAAGACTAATTATTAGCAGAGAGTGGAACCAAAGATTTCCATAAACCTTGGAGCATATGAAAAGATGGCGATAGAACGTAAATCGCTTTCATCCGACGCATCGCTACCTCCAACCTCAACAAATACCATGTGAATCCATGCTGTTCCAGGCATCAAGGTCACAAATGTCTGTTCTACCACTCAGGTGGCTATACGGAATGGCCATTTAAAAGCATCAGGCAGCTGGACACGATCCAGTGACCCGTACCGTTCCCACCAAATCATAGATAGAAATTTTAAAAAAATGAACATACAGCATGGATAGGGAATGAGTTTATACGGGTAGAAAAAGAAATGAATGTCGTAGCGGCCAGCACATCGAACACAGCTGAATCGTACAAATGCACATTTTTTAATCATTCCGAGTCAACAGCGAGTAACAAAAAGGATCATTACTGCTCATAGTTCGGCACCATATTCTTCGGAGTTGCCAGACAACTGGTTGACGGGTCTTTAGGAATCCAATCGTAAAGACATGAGGCGCTAAATTCAACGGAGCTTACTGTATACTTTCGTAATTCATGTTGCCACGTCATCTGCTCATCTCCAGGTGGATTTTTCCACTCCGTGGGAGGAATGGAAAGTAGGATACGATAAGATTGACATGCATTCGCCTTACGTAACAGGTGACCCAAACGACAAAGTTAGATGCGCTGAGATAGAGTATTCCTCAAAATGATATCCAATACCTGATTCCTTGCTTCAGTATTGCTTATGCGGTCACTCCGTCCAATCCCATAGATAATTGCCAAAAGGACCATCGAAATATCCGATCAATATCACAAGTGCTTCAGTCCAGCATGCACCGCTCGAGCCTGGGATATACGCGTGCACATGTCTACTATCGTGCCACCATACTCCGCAATGCGGCTGTCGACGGAACCACTAGTATCCATTTTCCTAACAACACTTTGAAGGTGCATTGCAGATGCCGAGTAGAAATATAGCCCTTGTCAGTTTGTCTAGAACATATTGCATAGGTTCTATGCATTCCAACAAGCGAATAAGGTCGCCCCTATAATCTAGGTCATATAGCACCTCATCGTTCGCCACTTCGAACTGCTGAGGCATCATATTATCCCACGAATGACCAAGTTAAACGAATGAACTTGACAGTTACCCATATACCCTTAAGCGATCATGGGTATACGAATATAATGCTCGAAGGAGATTCACGAACCTAACTGAGACACCTCTCCAATAAAGAACACTGAATGGTACTGTTTGATGGACTAAACTGAAAGCGCCTTTCAAACCGATTGAAGCCACGGTTGTCAGACGAAGTTGTATAGGCGTGTTTTAAGAAACTCCCAAAAGGTAACAATCTGATCGATCGGACTTCCAGCTAGATAAAATCCGGCCTGTTGGTAGCGCATGTTACTATCACGAACCAGTGTCAGACGGCGCAAAAATATTGAAGATAACAATTAGGGAGATATCAGAACTAAGCTGATTCTACAATTAATGCGGCAGCAACTGTGTGGTTCCTTCTTGAAAATAGGTACAATCAGTAATTCAACCAAAGATAACGGAATGTGCTCCTAGTTCAAAATATCGTGAATCAAGGTATGCTGTTATCAAAACACCACTCAGACTGGAAAGAACTAAGGGGGGCTTGCCGAGACCCACTGATTTTTCTAACTCAGTAGTCGAATTTTCCGCTCTACTTCCAATTCTGCTAGGCGGTCAACAGACACTTCCCAAGGAGTAGCGGTTGTGGTCGTCGAAGTAACATCAGTGTGTAGCTAACTAAATTGATCTTCGAAGTATCCAGCACAACGATCGAACCTTTGTTCTCTATTATGAATAGGTCCTCCACTTCCATTATATACGATTTCACTAACCAAAGTTCGCAGCTCACTGGTGTCACGTATAGGTCCAACTGGTTCAACTATCACTTAAAGCAGTTCTTGTTTCCATTTCTTTGGCACCGTTAACTCATCGGTTTTCGTGATTGCGCTAAAGGCTTGCATTAACTTAACATTGTTGATGTTAGCCCATCTTATTCACTTCAATTCAAGAGCTGTTGAGAAATACAGGGTCTCTGATAGGACCGTAGGCGAAAACCGCTGTCAAGTGAATCACCTGTTCGATTTGATCCCACTTTCGATTTACAATGCTGTTTGTCAGAGTTGCTAGCTTGTGTGACAGCGTCTAATCATAAATAGTGGGAACAGTCGGATCAGACCGACATTGTACGGCTGACCGGGTATGCGTCGACGGCCGCTGAATAGCAGCAAACAAAGCCTTTAAACTAACACATGATACGATCCTAAGTACGTGGACCAGGATGATCTACGGTTTTGAACACAGCCCCCCCCCCAAGCGATAACTTACCGCAGTATGATCAATCAGACCCAGACTGCCTGTGGAGTTACAGCATCATGTCCATGGGCGATGAGAACTTCATCGAAAACTCGTACCAAGCAAAAATAACGAATTGAATGTACAAAACTGGAGAAGCCTGTCCCTTTCCCATTATTTGTATGCTGAGCGGGTGATAACTGGCAACATCAAGCGGATTAGGCCCCTGATGTGCTAGATTTTACAACCTGTGCAAAAAAATTACTAGCTAACACTATAATGTCAACGCCTTCGTTGTTGGGAACGGGAATAGCGAGATGGTCATAAAACCATACTTTGGCGTGTGTTGGCACATATGACAAACATGCTGCGCGTAATACACCCTTTCGTCCGCCTACCCATTCCTGGAGCTTTACAGCCCATAAACGACAAGGAACCGGGATCCAATCTGGAACGGCAGATTCGGAATTCCCAATCAGGATTAATCCTACGCACCAATGATCCGCAGTTCGAGCTGAGGAACGCAAGAAATACCTTGAACAGACTAGGCACTGCTAGTTGAACTACATGACACTAATCCTGAATTAACCTTTCACTGACGCAGCACACACTAACTGCTAGTGGATCTACTATCAGCACTGAACACGCTCGCTGACCGGTCGACATGAACGCATACACATTGAGGAACCCGAGATTCGGACGCTTACGATACTTGAAAAGGTGTGAGCTACGAGGCTGAAAGTCACTTACTACTCTATTCGACAATGAACCGTTGCAAGTTTCAAGTTATCAATAGGAGCAGTAAGGATGAGCAGAGGGGACAAAGGGAGACGGGTGAGTACAGAAGACAGGTTGAATAGAAGAAAAATGCAAGGAGCGCACTTATTATTATTATTAGCCATCCCGGTCGATGTAGCGAACAGCACAGCCCTAAGTGATCCGGACGACGACCTATGCACAGTATGAATTTCTTTGTAAGCATTAAATTCATGGCAGTCCAGTTCAGTTTTTTTACAACCGTAATTATTCATTCACACGCTGCCCTCTCTACCGTCTACCGTCTATTCAAAAGAGAATAAGAGAAGGAGCAAATAGTAAAAGATCAACTCCAGGGTAATAAACTGAACAATCGTATAGGAGAAATATTCATTTACAACAACAACAACGCGAACTGGAGTATTAGGCCACATCACCTACTGTTTCCAATAATGGCCCAGTTATTCCCACAACTTTTGTCACATCATCAACTGATCACCTCGACCTATCTTCGGATTACTATCTGTCTTGGAAAGCAGCGCAGAGCGAGGCAGGCGTTCTGTGGATACAGACGTCCTGAGAGACGGTGGACGGATACTACTAGGGAGTCCAGCCATTATAGAGAACGAATAGGATTCCTAACCGAAGCCCTTGGGAAAAAAGCCCAATGGAAGTCTACCAGTTCGTATAAATCATTCCTCCACTCATCTTTCCCACTAAGCTGCCAGTGACAATCGGACCACTAGACTATTTGTGAGGCCTCCACATATTGACATTCCAGAGATGAATGAATCTTCGGCTTAAGATGACTCATGCTATATACCGCTCCTTGGATGACAGAAACGTGTAAGGCGTCAGATCACACCGGACTGCATTCTCGTGACGTTTATATTCCGCGAATAAAATGAAAAAAAACCAACGAAGCAGCAAAACCACAGGTGTGCGTGATACAACATAATCCGACTGCACTTAATTAAAAGCTGTTGCGAATTACAGTTAGTTCAGTCCTAAACACCCCTTAACCACAACCGGATTTTTATTGTCACCTTACACGAGGATGTGGAAGTAGAGTCCAAAGTAAGCAAAGCAGACGAAAATAGATGACAAACATACAAATGAAGAATGCTTTCAAAGACAACTATCTCACTGACCGGATTGCTTAGCCGTTTTATCTATCTACCTCATGGATTCCAGATTGGAATTCAAACACATCCTTCTTCATCAATTGTGATTTTCCTAGTTATCGTAACCCTTCTTCAACTGGAACCAACTGCATGTATCTCTATACGTCGAGGATAAACAAACTTGCAGTGAACCTGTCTACATTGATCATCAGAACGATTTGGGAGGATCGAGATGGCAGGCGGTTATCAAAAGAAAAAAAGCGGATTTAGAAGTTTTTTAATGTCGAGCAGAGCAATGCAGCTTTGTAGACATATATAGTTAACTATTTTGGTTTTCCAAAGTGTAGATAGAAAACAGATGAATCACCAAATCCAGTAAAACGAATGGTCAACCCCTTTGATACTTCAAATGACAGAAACTATAGAGACTCGATAAATGGTGAATTTCAACAAAACACAGTTTTAAAGAAACATGAAAATACTGTTAATCCTATCACAAAGTGAAATAAATAAAAGGTCGTTACACAGTTGTTATTACTGCATGCACGTTACGTGGAACGAGCATTCTCCATGGTCTCAAAGGCCCACAACCAAGAATCTGGAAGGATAAAAAAGCTGCACAAAGGTAGAAAACCTCCAGAATTCTTACTCTTTGTTCATCTTCTTGATAAATTTGTGAAACGACTCGTCCTCCGTTAATACATCCAGATCACAGAGTCGAATCACATCTTCTTTTGGATGAGACGCACCGAAATTCTCAGTTACACCCTGAAAAGAGTCGATTTTTTCGTTCACCCGGAGCATGAACTCAATAAGTTCACCCAAAACGCCAGATTTTTCCCGGTCCAAAACTCCAAACTCACGATTCCCGTCGGAAAAAGTATCATTCTGGATGCGTCCTTGACCAGGTAATTTCCGTGTCTTACATCGAAATTCTACTCGATCTGAACCCAGACTGGTTGAGTCGTCAGACTTGGAATTTGTCTTTGGACTGGGAGGACAACCTGCCATTCCTGAGAGGGGAGAGATCAAATTTTTACAGAGTAGATACCTAGAACGGAAAAGACAAACAGAAACGAAATCAATAAACGGAGAAGAGAGAAAAGTATCAAGAACCCAAAGGTGGAAATTATCCAGGAGCAACTACACTCCACTAGTCACACTAGATCAAGATGAAATGTCCGAAGAAGTGCAGTGGAGAAACGTAATCATTACCATCATCAACGTTCACCGTAATACAGCAAGAAGAGTTTCACTGACCAATGCAACTTCGCCACAGTTACATGTTACTATCAAGAGAGTGGATATCCAAGGCAGAAAGTGCACTTACAAAGACCAGAAAATATTACAACGCTCCACCAGCCAACACATCGAACACAGTTTAAATGTGCAAACGCACATGTTTTCAATCATTCTGATTCGACAGAAAATGACAACATGATCGCCACCGTTCAGTCTTCATTCCCATATTCTTCAGGGTCTCCAGCCAGCCAGCTACTGAACGGGTCCTTCGAACCTAAACTACGAACACGTCAAGATCTATTTAACTAAGTTCGCTGTACATTTTCTCATTCCACGTTCCCACGTCATCTGTTGACCTTCAAATGCCTTCTCCCACTCTGTCGGAGGAACACCGTATGGTAGACAACTGTTCGTCATGAGCAACATATGACCGAACCAGCGTGGTCTACGAGATTTCATACGCTGATATAAGGTGTTTTCAGAAATGACAACTAATACTAGATTCCACATCTCTACATCACCCACCCGATCACTCCATCTAATCATAGTCATACTACGTAGACATCGGTGGTCGAAAACCTCCAATCGACGAACATCTCCCATACAAATACTTCATGTCTCCAAATCATTCAACAGAAATGAGCGCATTGCAGCACAGCACACACGAACCCTCAAATTCAGTGAAATATCAACCCGACGCCACAAGTGCTTCAGTTATGCGTAAGCCGCGCCACCCTTCGATATATAAATGTCTACTCCTAACGCCGAGCTACCATCGTTCAACACACACCTATAAAGATAAGTGACACGGTTAAATTCGTCACTTCTTCTCCACCCGTATCACGTACGGAACTACTATCGTCCAGTCCCGTAATAGTAACTAACATTCTGAAGGTGCAAACCACATCCCAAATGGAGCTACACACTTCGAGAGTCTATCTAATGCGCGTTCAGCATGGTCCGCAGATTCGAACAGACGCACAAAGTAATCTGCGAAATCCAGATCACACAGCTTCTCTCCACTTCCCAGTTCCACTCCTACATCCCGGAGACCTCCAAAAGCACCTACCATCACCTCGTCCATGACGAAGTTGAACAACGACGGAGAGATGGGACGTCCTTGTTAAACATCGATAGTAGTTTCGAATACATTCGAAAGTTCACCCTATTCACTCATGCGACCACAGGTATGCAAGTACAATGATCGCAACAGGTTTACCAACTTCGCTGGCATACCAATCCGGTCGAGGGCACTGAATGACACTGTACGATCCACTCAGTCGAACGCGCCTTTCAAGTCGACAAACACGAAGATCGTAACACGGCAGTGTACGACGCGATTCCAGTAACTGCCAAAGAGTGAATATCTGGTTGATGAAAACTCCACCCGGACAAAATCCTACTTGCTGTTCGCTCATTTTACTCTCGCCGAGCAGCTCAATCGAAGCCAACACCTTAGTACCTATCGGAATTAAACTAATTATACGATGATTGCTACACTCAACCCGTGTGTTCTTCAGCAAGATGGGTACAATCAGTGGCTCATCCCACGATAACGGAATACGCTCCTCGTTCCAAATATCATGAAGCAAGGAGGTAAGTGATCTCATCAGGGCTTCTCCATTCAGTTTGAAAACAAAGACGGAGGAAATTCGTCGGGACCGGTTGCTTTTCCCCTCTTCAGAAGTCGAATACTCGACTCTACTTCCTATTCCCTTCGGACGTCTACAGACATCTCCCAAGGACTCGCAGCTACAGACGTCGGACTAAATACGTTAGCGTGTGGCCAGCTAAACTGATCCTTGAAATGCTCTGCCCAACGGTTCACCGTTTGTTGTCTACAAGCACACGACTTCACTAACCGGAGTTCGCTATCCACTGATGTCGCGTATAAACTTAAACATTTTTTGGCTGTAACCTGAAACGGCCGCTAATTCCATCTCTTCGGTAATCTTAAACCACCAGTTCTCGCGGTGATTCTTAAGGCTTGTCATCAACTGACAGAGCACCTGTCGACACATCTTACTTATCTCCTTGCCATTAGACAGCTGGCGATTTTGCTTCCTTAGGCCTAGGGTCCCTTGTGAGATCCAGTGTCTTTGATGAACGTTAGATCTAGTCACAACGAGAGTACACCTTGACGTGGTGTGACGGCTTGCGTGCCTCCATGATTCAACGAGCCTATACAGGATGGCTTATCTCAGGCCGAAGATCCAATCATGCCTCGAAGGTCAACGGGTAGAGGCTTGACGAAATAGTCTCCTGGCCCTCAAATTTGGAGGTTGATCTGAGTAAGCAGCTCACCCAGAAAAACCAGCAGAAGAATCACAGATCCAAGTCGATGGCCTTCCGCTCAGCCAAGCCCCGCTGCCTTGAGGGCAGGTTCGTGTCAGAACCAAAGGCTTTGATTGAGAACCCTAATCGTTGTTTGGCTTAGCGACTGGACACCCTAGCAATAACAGCCCATCAATCCGCATGATTTACACGCCTACAAATAATTCCATACTGCATCGGTCGTCGCGCAGGATAATCAGGACTGCGCTGCCCATTGCATCGAGCGTAGGTGACGCGGGTAGTGATAAGTATGCCATTGCTCGCAGTTCCCTCTTTTATTCAACCTGTCTTTTCTGTCTCCAACCCAATCTGTTTGCCCCTTCTGCCTACCCATAGTCTTTCCACTGATAACGCCCGATACTCGCAACGGTTCATTGTCAAGTAGTGTAGTAGGTGGTTTCCAATCTGCTAACTCATTTTTCTTTCGAGCCTCGTCAGCCTTTGAATCTCGTTTCCTCCAATGCAGGCTGGCAGAGGCTTTCGTTTTTCTTAACCAAAACTCGTGTTTCGTGTGGTTGACACAACGAGGAAAACAAAAGAGCGCGCAGGACGTGAAGACGGACGTCACGCAGCACAACACATGGGCAAGTCCAGGTCTTCTGAGACTACGTTCACAATGGCCCTCACAACTGACAAGACCAGATAAACTTGACTGTGTCTTATTGGAAGCTGGACATAAATTGGGTGCACGATTTGAATCTTGGCCCGTAATAGCACGGGAACTGTGCCACTGATCACTGTGACAAACGGGCACACGAGGATCGTAGCTAAGCTCACAACTAGCTGGGGTGAGAACACCACGGCAAGCAACGAGGGTGCATTGACAACAGCCAACTGCAAGCAGCCAAGTAAGAAAAAACGTCATCTGTACAGAAAGCTGTAGCGTACATAAGCTGTGTCGCGCTGGGAGGTGATAAACCTGCGATTTGGTGCGAAATGCAATAATCAGCTAATCAGCAAACAATATCCGAAGCGAAGAAATTCAGCAAGACGAAACACAATAAAACAAGGGGGCTTAAAAAGTAGAACATTTCCACAGAAATTAACAAGTGCAACAAAAACGGCACCTCAGTATTTTCTTTGAGAGGGATCTCTGTCAGCAGCGACCAATAGGAGCAAGTATTTTCGATATGGAATACACTAAAACCAGGCATGGATGCAGGCAAGTAAAAATGACAGTATCATAATCGATGAACAGTGAACGAATAACAGAAAACAAAGAATCAGGGTAAAGATTGAAATGGTGACTATTGGATTGCCGGGTTGATGGGCTTACCGCTCGGAATTAGCCGGTCGACTGGTAACTGGCTTGATAATGGCCACCTCTTCGAACAATTGACCAATCAAATAGATGAGGCCAACACTGAATTCGGTGAGCACATCGAACAGTTTGGACAGGAAATGACCACCTGTATTGAACGGACGGAGCAAACGAAAGAATCGATTACAATGTTCGGTTCAAATATGTCGAACGGTGATACAAACAATGACAAACCAGATGAACTGAAGTAGCATTAAAAATATTTTTGCCAAAAGTCAAAACACCAGTTCTATGTTAGAGGTACCGTTTTTTATCACATGCCTGACGAACAAATGTCACGGAATGAATATGCCTTACAGTCACCAAGGCCTAATAAATTTGGCAACCACCGGTTCGTGTTTCTTGCCGGGGTGTGTTAGAACATCATGAGCCCATATATTTTCGGGAAAGGACAGAACTTTCGAAATGGACTTTCGGATACTTTTACCACGGAACAAACAAATCTCGTCGGATACTTTGTTTAAATTTCCCACATTCTACCTGCTGATTTTCACCTACTCTGTAACACTTTCGAAAATCCGAAAGTGACAATAAATTCGCAATTTGTTGAGTCAAGTGCGAGACAAATACAGATGACTAAAGCTTAGGGTGAGTGGATGTATCAAAAACATCAAGCAAACTGGCAAGTCGCCCAAAATCGTACTAATCAAAAAAACCGTTCATTTCATTCCCATTATTTTTCGGCAACCAAATATGCTCACTGATGGGGAGACTAATCTATTAAGCTACATGATCAAAAGCTATTAGTTTCCTAAACTCGGGAGTCATTTTGAAATGTGTCAAATATGACGACATAAGCTGGTCGGAGATGTTGGCCACAAACCAGCAATTTGGCTACTCATGGTGAAAGCATTCCCAACCCCCGACGTTACGAGCACTTCAAATAACATAAAATGGCATACGACATGACTTGCAATGGCAATCGTTTTGCTCCAACCAACTCGGATTGATTTAACAACCAATGATTTTTTTATTACAGATACATTAGATGGACCGACCACCACCTGACTACCAATGCAGTGCGGAGTGGTGTTCTTTTGGAATGCATCAAACGTTCACTATGCCATTCCACGAAATCCAGACCCCTGCACAACTAAAACCAAATCTCTTGTCTACCTTTGAACTACAAACCTCATATTCCCGATGAATAACAATCGGTAACCATGACTGATGGCTACATCATTTCAAAAAGATGATGGCATCTTATTTACTGATGTATTTATATTGGGACAATCCAGACAAGTGAAAATTTCATCGTGATCACATTGCAGGTGAGTCAGTCCATTTTCGTGTATGCGACTAGAAAGCAGGGTATATGTCTCCAACAGGGCAAAAAGAAAATCTTCGTTTCTTAGTTATTAACGACTCCGGAGATTCATTCATTACAAGGGAGCATTTCTATTCAACTCCAACCACCGAATCCCCGGGAATTCCAAAGAAGCCTAATCAGGGGAATTTCGGGCTGCCCTGGTATGCATCATCATCATCGTTCAGCGTTAAACAGCAAGGCAAGCCTCACTGACCGCTGCCTTTCCCCACAATTACACGTTTCTATAAAAAGATTGAATATCCAAGGGGAACAGCCAGTGTTATGTACTGATGGAGGATCTGATGTCCATGGAGCAAATGATGATCTTGACTGGAATTTTCTGGCCTCTAGGGACAATACCACGCCGACCAAAAGAACTTACAGGGATTAAAAATCATTCTACGGTGAAACACAAACTTTTTGTTGAGAGCAGAAATAGGAAATACTGATAAGTTGCACATCGAAACCCGGCTTGTAGATAGCAGTTCCCGAAAAATTTGGAGTATAATGAAAAGATTTTGCAGCAACAGTGCTCTATCATGAAAACCTACCAGATCGAGTATTTTTCTTCTTCAACATGAAAACATGCATGTGGACCCAGCATCAGAGAAGGACCCACTGTTTCCGGTAAGGCAAAGAGCCTGCAAAATTGAATCTACTTCAAACCAAAAAGGTTACGGGCTAATATGGACTCCAACCTATTCTGCTCAAGGAGTGTATTAGGCCTTCAGTAAAATTGTTTGTAATACTCAGCAACAGGTTTACGGTGGGAAAATCAATCGCCAGCAGCCGTAGGTCAGTACACATCATTCTCATATCTCGAAAACGAAGCAAACCAATTCTGATCTATTGCGTGCACAATCACTACTGAAAATTTATTGATTTCTCTGACCCAAATCAGTTTGTATCTGAAAGCAGGCGTTTCGTTTTACACGCGCATGCTCAATTTATCAAACTCATTGCATCTCCACTTGATATCACAAATAGGAGGTTTTGTGTGTACTTTCTCCATAGTAGCAATGCTTTCGAGTGGGCCGAGAGATTGAGACTTAGATAGCGGGGCTACGATACTGGTCCAATTCAATCTTTATCACTATCGTTCAACGTTAAACAGCAAGACAAGCCTCAATGACCAATATCTCTATCAAAAAGTGAATATCCAAGGTGAACAGTCCAGAAAAGATAACAATGCAACATCAGCCAACACACTGAACACAGTCTAAGTGTACAAACGCACTCTTGCAATCATTCTGATTACATGGAAATTGACAACACGATCACCACCGTTCACAGCTCACTGCCATATCCTTCAGTGTCTCCAGCCAGCTAGCTGACAAGTCTTTCAGCCGCAACCACGACGACGTGAAAACTACTTTGCCTAAGTTCGATGTACATTTTCTCATTCCACGTTTCCACAGCAAATGGCTTCTTCCAACCCGCGGGAGGAATGCAAAATGGGGCACGATATGGTAGACAAGTGTTGGCCATACGCAACACGTGACGCATTTCATTTGCGTAGAGCTATTTTACCGTCATGCATGAGTTTATTATGGTTAACAGTGACGCATCTGAAAAACTAATACGCATCAAACATTCTTCAAATGCAACATTATAGACGAGGATCATTGCCAGAAATTGATCAGGCATACATTACACTGGACGCTAGCTCTAAGCATCTGACCAAGACGTATGAACACCAATTAATTTGAAATCAATTCATTTCAATTTAACGATAACAAAAGAAAAATCCTCAAGATTACTGGCTAGAATGGATCAATTTTACATTAAAACAACAATAGAATATAAAAGAGGCTAGTTTCTCGCAACGAATGAATCAACAGCACTAACCGGGCCTGAGGACAATGAGCGCACAAACACATTGGCAAAGATAAATTCGTTTGGAAAGAACTTCTTGTAAATTTTGTTGTCCGGAAACATCAAATCCCTGAAAAAGAAGAAGACGAAGAACAAAAAGAAAGACAATGACCACGGTGAAACAATGAGTGTAGACCGTAAACATCCAATGAAAGAAAGCCCAGGCAGACAATACAATTAAGTGCAATAAACAGAGGATTTAGGTAAACAGAATAAACAGAATAACGTAGTCCGAATAACACGGGAGAGCTGATTGACTTAGCACTTTAGGATAACACGAAAATTCGAATAGCTGATAATGTCGCATTTCGCATTCCTATGGGCTTGTATGAAGATTCAATAAGGAGAAACTCGCACTGACTAGGAAACTTTGCTTCCGGTGTGTGTGTGTGTGTGTGTGTGTGTGTGTGCACGAGTATGATACGGCAACCAAGATACGCTTGGTTAAATCACATGAAACATAAGACACCGGGTGCAACGGCGAACTGGGAGACATTTACTTAGGTCAATGAGCAAACTGATTTCGAACTGCCTACTTTAACCTTATATTCAACAGCCATGGGTCGAGATATGCCGGGTGTCGAGAAATCGCAAACAAACGACGTTTTTTTTATTTTTACATCAATCAGATGAAGAGGAACGACTAGAAAAACACAAAATCCTAACGCACATCTAACGTCTGAACAGCTTCTCAATGTGGCATCTTCAGTTCACAGTGAGGATAAACAGAATGGCTAAACAAAATCCACTGACTTACATCTTATTACATCTATGGAGCGTGCGTGCCGCCGAACAGGTATACTCCATAGCCCCGAAAGCCCGCAGTATGACTAAAGAGGGTCGACAATCATGAATATCAACCTCAAAGTGACAAAACTACACGGGGTCGCCGGAGATGGTTATTGATGAACGCGGCGACAGTGAATTTTCGTCTACCACCTACCAGTAATTCTAGTTTGAATATACTGCCAGAAAAACGGCTTTTGTTTACCAACCGAAATTTCGCCTTCACTACTGAATCTAGTTTCAACCGGAGAATTGAGCACTGAAGATCGTGTCGTGCACATGAGGATCAGTGGCATTAGTGGTTATTGCCTTTGGATGATGCGATTCGACGGGATCACACTAGAAATCATTGTTTCCAAAATACCGACCAGTACACACAACGTACTCCGTCTGCAACGAGGAGGTGAACTCCCTGGCCCATTGTGGCTCGATCAATCAAGGAAGCGAATGAGGCCAAGTTAGCCCATCGGGTAATATCACCATCTTTAGTCTGACCATAGTATGGGAAAAAGGCCTCGGACGGGCCAGCAAGGAAATCGTCCATACGGAAATCACAAGTTCCAGTCAGAGTCAGACCGAAGCCTTTAGCGGTCAAATGTGGTGTTTCAGAAACGGGCTCCTTATCCACGGACGAATCCTCAGTTCTACCGTCTGAATCCGCATCTAACGTATTAGGTGTCAGCAGAGTCGTATTGCAGCGACGCCAAAGCATGTATTCCGAGAATCCACCCGGACCAGCACAAACGTCAGCGAAATAAAGAATTTCCTGAAAAGTAAGTCAAATAGAATTAAGCAAAATACCAAGAACCACATCGCATACAAATCAAGCAATATTTTGATGTGCTTTCAAAATGTATACATGTGATCTATACCGGATAAAGAACACAAATCGGGCGAACTGCTCGCCTAATTCGTGTTCTTGATACATGACTGTGCCTGTATGAAGAAAACAAAAGCCGCATGAAGAACGAGGCCATGGGAGTGGAATAAATTGCCCATCATCACAGTACATCTCGTCCAATGGTGATGAACATCGAAAAACCCATTTTAATGGGCAATGCATGGGGTAGTGAACGAATCAAAGTGCAACCGCAATTCGGCAGGAGCACCCGGGCTGATTCAAGTTGAAAAGTAATCTCGAACTCACCTCTGGTCCAGCTGAGTTTGTGAGAAGTCCATCCAGAATCGTATCCATGTTGGCTAATTTCATAGCAGCACTGTGAGTTGAGAGGACAGTAATATTGAAAATGAGTTCGATCAATGCGAATGAACTATTCGGAACAGTTGTGTCTCGAATTGGTAAGGAATTCCGACCACTCATCGAAAAGCATACAGGGAGAAAATCATTGTAGCTAAAGCTGTTACTAGATTCTACACGTCATTACTGAGTTGTGAGAAAACTAACTATTAGCATAGTTATTGACAAAATTTCCTGTCCTCGACACTTGCAAAGGGCAATGCAACATGGTATCCAACACGCCTTCAGATTAAGAAAGGAGGAAATGTCCCTATTCAGTGGTTAACCGTGAATAATGTCGGGTTACTTTTGCGACGAACGGCCTCAGACAGCCAGCAGAAGTGTCAAAGACATGATAGGTTTTCATTTAGTAGACGTTCCCAGCAACTTGGATGACTGGTCCTTCGGGTCTCAACCACGAAGACCTGAGACATCTACTTTTCTAAAGTTTGTTGTACATTTTTACATCCTACCTTGATATGTCGTCTGATCACCCCACAATGCTTTGTCCACTCTGTGGAAGAAACGCAAAATAGGGAACGAGTATTCACCATACCCAACAAGTGATCCAACGCAGTCTACTAAAACTCACACGCTGTAATAAAGTGGTCTCAGAAACACCACCTAACACTTGGTCCCTAACCTGCAGCGTTACTCGCTCGATCACTCCATCCAATCCTTGGCATACTTGCTAAAATGTACTTGCTGTAACCATACAACAGAACTGAACGCACTAGGGCATAGTACATACTTGAGATATCAGACATACGCAACAAATGCACCAACCCAGTGTAAGCCGTTCCGATCTCGGATCTGCATGTGCCCTTCTCTGCCACGCTACCATCCTCCGTCACCCAGGTGGCCAGGTAAGTGAAGCGATCGACAAATGCCAGTTGAGGACAGTGAACCGAGCACCAATATAGACGCTTATTACCAAATGATCAAACCATGATACATTCAACCCCATATTACGGGATTGGCTTCGACATATCTATGGTTTTAAGCAACAACCTAAGCAGTTAGTTCTATTGCAAACACGGTCACCTTTGCCTAGTATGTAACAACCAGTTGTCGCGCGGTATCCGCACATCATTCATGTACCTTTTTAGGCTGATGATATTTCAAGTTTGCTTGGCAAGGTTCCTCTAAAGACTAGTGTTGCTTCCCCTGCCAACCGATTCCGTCACATTCTTCGGAAACGGCAGGCGGCCATGTCAATGCAAAAAGTCGCTTCCGTTCTCCTCAGAGGGCATCCAAATCTTAGCGAATCCGCCTTTGTCGGCTAGTACACCTCTTCCATCTCCATGCCCCTTTGAACTAGTCACATTCAATGTGCGAACACCTGCGTGTAGGTCAAAGAGGGTGTTTAGCTGGTACCCAAGCCACCGATGTGTCGTATCCAAGAAACTCGCATTCATAGCTACAGCTCTATTATCAAAATGACATCCTCAACCAGTCTTTCGTGTAGTTTCATCTGCGTATTTCCGGGGACCCTGAGGCTGCGGCTTCTGGTTTTGTTGGAGAAGGTATGACTCTTAGTGATAGGGCTGAGGCTGTACTACTTGACCGGATCCGAGTGGGCAGCCCGCTGTGCGCAGTGAAACTTACTGGTCCGAGCAAAGTAAACAGCCGTCGCTCTGACAGATCCAACTTGTCGTCTCAGCGTACGCCCCACAGATTGCAGCCCAGACACAATCAAGCACACTTCTATCAAGCTGCACCTCATATGTACAGCAGGGCGGTGTGACATCGTGATTTTAACAACAGAGGCGCATGCTCTAGTGGGTCAGCTACGTCCTCGAATAAGGAGGATCTAAGTGGTTCCTTTCCTGGAACCGGAAGATGGCTGTTGGCTTTATGCTCATACCATCAATTGTTTGTCGCTAGTACTAGCTTCAGATGTTCTAAGTGCCGATACCCCACCTGGCGTCCGCCCTCTTCGCGACAGTGTTGGACCCAAATCGACCAAACTGCTATAGACTACAAATGGTGAGGCTGCCTATAAGAGTGCAGGTCGTGATGGAGCACAATGCTGCCCATGTTCTTTGACAGGCGACAAAAATGCCTGGGCGGAGTATTTCCGGACTTAATTTCGCTGATCGTCATTGTCAGCGCCTCCCGCAGCAATGTCCAGGTGGCCTGCTACAACAGACCCACCAACGGAGGCGAAGATCCTAATGAAAATCCGAGCCTTATGATGATACGTGATAAAGCACCGGGCCTTGAGGGGCTTTACCTAGCCCTACTTAAAGATCGAGGAATGAAATTGGTCAGAGAACCTCAAGTTTTCTTCTCAAAAATCTGATACTCCGAGAAAGTCCCATCCTCGTGAAGAGACTCGATTGTTGCCCCCATTTTCAAAATTAGCTTGCGCAGTGACCGAGCTAACCATAGCGGTATTAGCCCAATCCGTTCATCATTCTTCGCAGGTTGCACAACACACGCGAGGGGCAAACGCGTGAGGAACAAGCCAGGTTCCGTGCTCGTCGCTGATCCATCGAGCAAATCTTCACCCTCTGACAAATATTAGAGCACCGAAGGCTAACCATCATCGTGCTCTTGGACATTCGCGCAGCCTTTGAATCTGTGGATAAATATGCACTATGACACCGTTTGTTGGGAAATAGAGTACCTGAGAAGTATGCGTCGAATCTCAAAGAGTTGTGTCGTCATACATAAGGTGGGGTTAGGACTTATGGCCAGCTTCCACCGCCCTTTGAGTGACGATGCAAAGGCAATTCGACGTGCATTCGGCCATTTGGCGATTGGAATCCAGGTATAAGTCCCTATGTACGGTATGTGCTTTGCACTTTCAAAATGCAAGGTATTTGTTCAAGGTATTTGACAGGATCCTGTGCCTGCATTCACCCTTTGTGGTGATCGGTTAGAGGTAGTCAACACTTTCAAGTAACTCGGGAGCCCAAACACACTTGGCGGGGGTGTTGGGGAGGAGGTCTCATCATGAACTGTGATAGCCAGGCGGCTTTCGCGAAACCCGCGACTTTTGTGGCGCTGCCATGACATCCGGCTTCCCTCATGGGAAGAGTGTACAATGTCACATACAGTTCGCAGTGTTCTACTTTGCGGTTGAGAGACCTGACCTATCGCATTGAGCTTGCCTGGCGATTTTCTCTGTTCGATCATCGATGTCTCCGAAGGATTGCTCCTGTATGGTGGGAATATCGGGTGAGCAATGACGAGGTGCGACATCGTGTGTTGGGTACAGACAGCCGTCTTCGTTTGAGATAATCGCTCTACGTCGCCTTCGGTCATTTGGAGATATTGCGTGTGCCTACTCATCGTCAACCTTTTCGTGCTGTTTTTGCACATGCTGGACAAGGCTGGGAGAAGCAACGTGACGGGTGTGAATTAGTGCGAAGGCATGACGAAGTTAGCTTCGGTTTTGGCTTCTGTTGGTGCTTCCCTCCTTCTTGGTTGCGTATCAAGAGATGAGGATTGTTGTTGCTTGGAGACGCTGAGAGATATAGCTCAGAACCGAATTCGGTGGAGCGAATGCTATGTGGTTTGTGCGTAGAATTCGTTCCTTAAAAAATAATTGGAAAACAACCGAAAAGTCACAAAATGTGTAAGGCGAAAGTATACAAAAAACGATTGCTTTGCCGCTGTTTTTTATTATCCTTTTTATTTATTTTCTATACAGTTCTAATCACATGCTGTTGCATTGGCACCATACCTCACCTCAAGCCGTTGTAATTTATATAAGTATGTACTTTTCTGTGCTGTTGCATATTAATTGATTTGAACCGAGTATTATCCTAGGGCGGTATTGCTNCATCATTCTTCGCAGGTTGCACAACACACGCGAGGGGCAAACGCGTGAGGAACAAGCCAGGTTCCGTGCTCGTCGCTGATCCATCGAGCAAATCTTCACCCTCTGACAAATATTAGAGCACCGAAGGCTAACCATCATCGTGCTCTTGGACATTCGCGCAGCCTTTGAATCTGTGGATAAATATGCACTATGACACCGTTTGTTGGGAAATAGAGTACCTGAGAAGTATGCGTCGAATCTCAAAGAGTTGTGTCGTCATACATAAGGTGGGGTTAGGACTTATGGCCAGCTTCCACCGCCCTTTGAGTGACGATGCAAAGGCAATTCGACGTGCATTCGGCCATTTGGCGATTGGAATCCAGGTATAAGTCCCTATGTACGGTATGTGCTTTGCACTTTCAAAATGCAAGGTATTTGTTCAAGGTATTTGACAGGATCCTGTGCCTGCATTCACCCTTTGTGGTGATCGGTTAGAGGTAGTCAACACTTTCAAGTAACTCGGGAGCCCAAACACACTTGGCGGGGGTGTTGGGGAGGAGGTCTCATCATGAACTGTGATAGCCAGGCGGCTTTCGCGAAACCCGCGACTTTTGTGGCGCTGCCATGACATCCGGCTTCCCTCATGGGAAGAGTGTACAATGTCACATACAGTTCGCAGTGTTCTACTTTGCGGTTGAGAGACCTGACCTATCGCATTGAGCTTGCCTGGCGATTTTCTCTGTTCGATCATCGATGTCTCCGAAGGATTGCTCCTGTATGGTGGGAATATCGGGTGAGCAATGACGAGGTGCGACATCGTGTGTTGGGTACAGACAGCCGTCTTCGTTTGAGATAATCGCTCTACGTCGCCTTCGGTCATTTGGAGATATTGCGTGTGCCTACTCATCGTCAACCTTTTCGTGCTGTTTTTGCACATGCTGGACAAGGCTGGGAGAAGCAACGTGACGGGTGTGAATTAGTGCGAAGGCATGACGAAGTTAGCTTCGGTTTTGGCTTCTGTTGGTGCTTCCCTCCTTCTTGGTTGCGTATCAAGAGATGAGGATTGTTGTTGCTTGGAGACGCTGAGAGATATAGCTCAGAACCGAATTCGGTGGAGCGAATGCTATGTGGTTTGTGCGTAGAATTCGTTCCTTAAAAAATAATTGGAAAACAACCGAAAAGTCACAAAATGTGTAAGGCGAAAGTATACAAAAAACGATTGCTTTGCCGCTGTTTTTTATTATCCTTTTTATTTATTTTCTATACAGTTCTAATCACATGCTGTTGCATTGGCACCATACCTCACCTCAAGCCGTTGTAATTTATATAAGTATGTACTTTTCTGTGCTGTTGCATATTAATTGATTTGAACCGAGTATTATCCTAGGGCGGTATTGCTATGTTCATTAAAAAATGAATGTGTACGCTGTACAAACGAATTCGGTTGTTCTCTGGAATCTGACATAGCTGCTAGTGATAAATTTTATGGAATTTTGTTATTCTTCAGTGTTGTCAGCTTCCGGCTAAAAGATCAGTCATGCAGTATTAGGGTGGTGATTGTGATGATATTTTCGATTAGATACTAGTTTTGGACGAAGGAACTTAACCATTTATAGGTTACAGCAGTAATATGAACCTCTCACACTTTTCGTAACTGTCGCTACTTCCAAGGAAGTAAGTAGCTGGAGATGAAGATTGACGATCGTTCCTCAAAGTGAAAGATTCAACCAATAGGCCTGAATTGTTAAGGTCCCTTCGATTTTCACACGAGGTTTGCGTATACAACGGTCGTGGGCCAAATGACGTTATTAACTACCGGAATTGGTGATGCCATATATTCCTTCGCCATTGTCCACTCATCTATAACCATTTTTAGCATTATTTCGGAATTGTGTCCACATTGTGAGAAAAAGTCATTCAACTGGGTTAATTCGATCTCTCTTGCACGAGTCCGAAATATGATCTGTCCTAAAGTGGGTATACACGCCGTAAGGGGAACTGATTATCTTTGCACCGGGCTGATTTGCGTTTGCCAGATCTTGTGGAAGATATACATATTCTTACAGAATCCCGAATATCTTTGATAAGATTCCGAAATAACGCGAGAAATAGTACAGTCCTTCCATCGCCGAATGTTCGCATATTTTGAGTTGACTTCTTCAACTGTTTTGTCCTAAGACAAAAATATCGATGAGTTGATGGAGTGGTCGCACTAAGTGAATTAGTTCAAAACACCATCAAAATTCAAGATACCTCTCCAAGACTGTCAGGAACCCGCGTCTGCATTTGTCCTTTTTGAAGATCAGCCTTGGCAGCATGATTACAACGAGTGACCACATACTAACACGAGATGGATCATATGGCACCTTCTACCATCTACTCGTCGACCAAAGAAATGGTGCCAGACAGAATATTCATCATGGCGAAGCGATCGTCATCAGATTGCACAGACCTATATATATATACATACAGAACTAGATGATCCTCCCAGGAGCCCATATAAAAATCCGATTTGCTTTATATATGGGCCGCATATAGGTATATGGGCAAGCC
>LUCM01002541.1:88526-116703 GCA_008360955.1 Fasciolopsis buskii | reverse complement strand
GATATATATATATATATATATATATATATATACCGGTATACCACTGGTAAAAATTACATTTCAGTAAAACAGAAAAAGTGGGGAAATTTTGAAGCAAGCTTCGATCTGTGTTCGTGTTAAGTTAAAACTGAATATTACAGTCTAGTATGCGAGTAGTTGTAAATGCTTATGAACAAAGGAAAAGAACAAACCTCGCCTCACCGGTTCATAAAGATTCCCTTCTTAATCTGTTCGTAAGGATTGGAACGTTGATGACTTTCCGTGACGGCGATGTTAGAGATATTGTCTAACTGGTTCTACAAAAAAAATGGAGGACGAAAGATCAGGTGAGACAAATCAGGATAGTCCGGAAATTTCTTCGTCGATCACCTACCTTATAGGTGAGGAGTTCACGGAGCAAACGCCGTGAACAAAATTTTGACTGATCATCCATTTCACGAATAGGTGGTCCGATCGACCTGGGATCGTCTGGAGACAAATAAATCGAGGTCAACGAGGTATGCGGTTCTATGAGGCCCGACGTGTTCTTTACATGATGGGGTCTCCAAAACCAAATTTTATCACCATCAACGGAAGCCGCGTCATCGTCTGCGGACCAAACCAGAGCGGGATCGGCCGATTTGTAAAGTTGTCCGGTTGCTTGAGCACTGATTTCTGATTTGGGTACCAAGCCCAAACCACGACGGCCCTTTTGTTTACTCACATCCACTGGCTCGACAATACCTTGGGCGTGTGTTCCCAAACCCTTTCCGGTTTCGTAGCCCATACTGCGCTGTGGATAAATAAACAATGGTGTGAACAAGAGAAAATACCAACCAAACACAAATGCACATGAATTCAACCAAACGAATATGTCCTAAAGCGCAAACTGTTAATCTTCCTAGCATATTTGATGAGATCACCATCATCATCATCATCACCACCACCACCAGTTGAGATCATCGAAGCGTTAATACTGCATGGGAAACCCATCGGATCATTGTTAACTTCCACTGGAAACAAGTTAAATCTGGGGGGTGTCATAAATTAGCAGTCGTCAAGGGAACAAGGTAGCGAACAAGCAGACTGGACCTCAAATCTTACCATCGTTAGTAGCCAACAAATGGAATACAGTTAAACTGTACAAACGTACTTTTACCATTCACTCTGAATCGATAGGACATGAAAACAATCACTACAGTTCACGGTTTGTTACACAACGTCATTTACGCATGCGGACAAACTATACTTTTAGTGACAACACTTTTGACACTTACGGTCACCTAAAATCTGGGTGAAACAATGATTCACACCGTCTGCCAATCAACTGCTTACCGGATATATACCGGTAAGAACGGTTCTTTATTTTTCTACTGGCCAAACGACGCAGACCAAGTATGAAGTAATAACCAAAAGACATACAAGGTTTGCCGTTCCAACCGCCCAAGAGTAACCAGGTTGATAAATAATGGGACACAAAAAATAGCACGGATAATCACTAAGTATTCTACTTTTGAAGAACGCTGAACGGTTCCTGACTTCAAAGACGACGAACAATTCACTTCTTGGCCCAGAGTTTCATTAAATTAGGAACTACAGCAAGTACTCGAGAATACCGCCGTTCTGTTGCAACGCAAAGTTACAACCAACAAACGCTTAACGAGATTTGGATTCGATCAACCGAAAGTACTGTGAGGAACAAAGACGGAAGGGGTCCTATATATTAACTTCTAGGGAGCCATTCCCCGCATTGCTTTCTGGAGCTTCCATCCTTAATCGTGCAGTTGATGATCGCAATGTCTGACGTACTAATATGGCTTTCAAGAAAGTAGACAAACAAAATCAACTTCAAAAAAAAGCCTCACGTCGCATCTACCAGTAAGCGACTTATAAACAAATCACAAAAATATGATGAAAGTCAAGTAAACATCAGTTAGGCAGAACAGTAGTGAACCGTCACAGCGAGACTACACCTCCATCACCAAACAAGCTATACAGGATGGCTTATCGCACGCCGAGGATCCAATCATGCTTGAAAGATTAATGGACCAATGGAGGTCTGTCGAACTAGTCTCTTAGTCCTCCAAGTCAAGGGTTGATTTGGTCTGGTAACTACATCCCGAAACACTGAATGGAAGAAAAACTGATGCAAGTAGATAGACTCAGCCACTGCCCGCTGCCATGCGGACAGGTTCTTATTAGAACCAAAGACTTTGGTTGGTTGGTTGCTCAGCGGCAGGACTTCCTAGTGGTACTTGTTCGCCATTTCCCATGAGTTACATGACCACAAAGAATTCCATACTACATCGTTCGTCGCGCAGGGTAATCATGACCGCGCTGTCCATAGCTTCGTGTCTGTGTGTGCGATAGAGCTGTCGTATTGATGATGGTTGGTTGTGCAACGGTGAACCGTGCTAAACAAATCATAATGAATACATAGGCGTGGATGCAATCCGATCGTGCCAGGTGGCAAGATCAAATCGAGACCACATTATCCCATTGTTTGCCAGCTACTAGCGTGACTAGAAGGCGGGAGTGCAGATAAGCAAACTGAGGTGAGGTGTGATAACAAATCAGGATGAGCGGTCCGGGGTGGATAACAAGACATGAATTTGATCAGGTGAAATGCATCAAACGAGATGGACCAACCAGGAGGCGACCGGGACCACCGATGTGCTAATGGCAGCCATCCAAGCAAAATAATTTTCAAACATGCCATGTTTTCACTTAATAAAACAAGATTTTGTGCTGGCTCAGCTTGTTTCTTCTCGTTCGAGATGATGGGGACGGGTGATACCCATTTAGAAACAAGTTAAACTGACTGAAAAGCAGACTTTACAACGGTAAACAAACGGTGCTCAACAGATTAGTGATAAGTATGTCTCTGCTCAGATCGCCAGAGCTGGGCAAACGTCCCACTACATTGCTGGTCAGATTTCTGAGTCGAAGGCTCTGGTTAGGGTTCCCAAAGAAAAACCCCCTTCTGTGGTGTGAGCAGCCGTGAAGCAACGCTTGACCCAATACTTTCATCATTGGATCCTTAGAGAAACTTATCAACTGAACTTAACTGGAAATTAATTAAGGCCAAATAATGATGTGAAACAGTGACTACCAAATGAGCAGGTTGACTCTTTGCTCTTCCACCTCAGTTCCTCGGGTTTATCGCAACCCCGCAGATCCTTTATAGGCTGGCTCCCTCCGCCGTCAGCCTTTCGCAACTTATTCACGCAACCCAGGCACGTTGTTCCGGGCAAACTGCAAATCGCCCGATTAAATTACGCTGATTAGTGCCACATTTTGTTGTCTCCGTGTTCAGCCCGATCTATTCATTTTTCTTACCAAATTGACACGGCCTTAGACGTGTTTTCAAGATCCACGACACCCATTAGTGATATCTTGTCGGCAAGATACTTGAACAAATAGAACCATTGAAACACCTAATTTGGAGCAAATTTTCAATAGTACTTCCAATCGAATATCCTGTACATGCAATTCGACCATTAAAATATGCGCGTATGTCAAAAAAGGCATATGACTCACCATCATTTTCCATGCCGCCTCGTTCATTCCATCATTCAACTAAAAAGAACAAAGGCATTTATTTCACCAAGAAGATTAAGATACAGGGTTCAATAGGATGCAGACATCCGCGCAACGTTATTCTTATCACTGAGCGAAATTGGTGACATTCTTAGTTTGACAACTCAGTAAGATAATACGCGCGCACGTTGAAGAGGCTAATCAAGCAAAAAAACAATGGTACAAAAAAACAGCGGTTTCATCATTTATTGCCCTAACAGTTACTATCCACTCTCACGAACTTCGGTTGAATATGTATGAAGTAACATAAGGCAAGAGGCAAACCAAACAAATTACGGTTTCTTTCAGTTAAATAACCACATCGTACAACCGACATCTTACGAACTCAGAAAGTGTAAAAACCACTTGCCTTTCTTTTCTCACTGCCCGGACCCCCAGCGTCTTCAGACATCTGAAAAAAAATTCGAAATTAGTTGTGGCTTATAAAATCCACAAAAATAAAAAGAAAAGCTCTCGCTATATGACGCTTTTATTAAGTTTGTACAGGTGGTAGGGAAAACGGCGTACCACAAGTTGCACACAGCGGAGTAAATTCACAAAAAACAGACAGACAAACTGAGCAAACATATCCGATATCGATAAGGCGCCGATGACAAAAACAGGCAGCACGAAAATCAACACCACCGCTGAAGCCACTGGATCGTGAGTCTGGCAGTAGTAAACGAGGCCTCAATGACTGCGACGGTAGGAATACAGATATGAGATACTGCAATAGTCCTGTAACCCGTGGGATATGAACGTAAATTCCGCCAGTTAGATCGGCAGCCTGTTGAAACAGACCGGAGTGACCAACAAGTTTTGGAGGACAATTTCGTTCCATAACTTTCGTCGCTGAATATCCAGCCGTAGGAACCAACGGGATCACACATGTATCAATAGGTATATGCAGCTTTTGTGCAGTAAAAATGGCATTCATAAGAGCCAAATATTGCGAAGCATTATCGTTGGCCGCCTTCAAAATCAATATTCTTGCCGATATTTTATCGGTGAAGTCGCTGGCCTCTGACAGATCAAGTTGTTCTAATGCTACATCATCGTACCGCCTGGTAGGGGCAAGATCTCTGCATCTTCTTAGGAAATAGCAAAGAGCCTTCAAAACCGCACCAGCAAGAATAACGTTTGTGGCATCAGAATCGCAGGACTCCACTACCTCCAATGCACGTCGTTTTACAGCATCGTTCATGGAACCTAGTAAGTCGTATTGTCCCTCGTGTGATACATCTGCAGGAGCACCTTGTCGATCAAGTGGATGTAAAAAATGTGTTCCAGAGGGAGTGACACCGATCACGGCAAGTTCATTGAGGGGGGAAAGCATGAGGTGAAGGTTCGCCAGGCCAAGAGCGGCCTCGATACACTTAGGTAGGGAAAATTCATCTGACTCGCACATTCCCCACCAGGCAGGGGTCATGTCGATTACAATAACCAGCAGTGATCTTCCTGCAACACTCGAATTGATTTTGTCTTTAGACATTGACGACGAACGACAATCACGCAGAAAAATCCAAAAACAATTGAACTAAATTTTCTTCTATTTCTTCGACGGAAACTTCCTCCTTTTTTGACCGCTTTGCAGTGAAAATTGATCTTAGTAGAGTTTCTAAAGGCTTACAGAATAATGAGTCACCAAGTACCTTCTGCATAAAGTGTGATCAAATAGTCACAAAGAACGAGCGCGTCCGAAGAAACTAGAAAATCAAAAAACAGTTGAATTTCACTCACTTTTGGTTTTCTTGTCAATGAATAAAGATTTTATGATAGAACTGGACAACTGATCCTAGATGCAACGATAGAAATAAAATTCCGCAAAACTGACCATAAGTAGGCAAACAATGACATGCGCACCACGTGGCACACAGAGGAACAAAGACCTTCACAGGAATTCCTGACCCAACCTGAAAAGTACAGTAACAGAAAAGCCAACGTAACTCGAAGCCAGATAAGCATATCAGCCTTACGACGCGAAAAAGCACTGGGCTTTGAGGGGCTTTACCTAGCTCTACTTAAAGATCGAGGAATGAAATTGGTCAGAGAACCTCAAGTTTTCTTCTCAAAAATCTGATACTCCGAGAAAGTCCCATCCTCGTGAAGAGACTCGATTGTTGCCCCCATTTTCAAAATTAGCTTGCGCAGTGACCGAGCTAACCATAGCGGTATTAGCCCAATCCGTCCATCATTCTTCGCAGGTTGCACAACACACGCGAGGGGCAAACGCGTGAGGAACAAGCCAGGTTCCGTGCTCGTCGCTGATCCATCGAGCAAATCTTCACCCTCTGACAAATATTAGAGCACCGAAGGCTAACCATCATCGTGCTCTTGGACATTCGCGCAGCCTTTGAATCTGTGGATAAATATGCACTATGACACCGTTTGTTGGGAAATAGAGTACCTGAGAAGTATGCGTCGAATCTCAAAGAGTTGTGTCGTCATACATAAGGTGGGATTAGGACTTATGGCCAGCTTCCACCGCCCTTTGAGTGACGATGCAAAGGCAATTCGACGTGCATTCGGCCATTTGGCGATTGGAATCCAGGTATAAGTCCCTATGTACGGTATGTGCTTTGCACTTTCAAAATGCAAGGTATTTGTTCAAGGTATTTGACAGGATCCTGTGCCTGCATTCACCCTTTGTGGTGATCGGTTAGAGGTAGTCAACACTTTCAAGTAACTCGGGAGCCCAAACACACTTGGCGGGGGTGTTGGGGAGGAGGTCTCATCATGAACTGTGATAGCCAGGCGGCTTTCGCGAAACCCGCGACTTTTGTGGCGCTGCCATGACATCCGGCTTCCCTCATGGGAAGAGTGTACAATGTCACATACAGTTTGCAGTGTTCTACTTTGCAGTTACGAGGCCCGGCCCATCAGCGATGAGGCTCATCAATATCGTCGTCATTCAGCGTTAAACAGCAACGGAAATGTAAATGACCAATGCCTAATTCCCATGGCTACTCTTCTATAAAAAAGGGGGAATATCCAAGGCGAACATGGAGTGGACCTACAAGGGTAGGGAAGGATATGAATGCTGGTATAGCCAAAAACATGGAACATAGTCTCAATGTACAAATGTACATCATTCTCATTCGATGGAAAATGACAACACGGTCGCCACCGTTCACGATCCAGTCATATCCTTGTGTCTCCAGCCAGCTAGTTGGCAGGTCTTTCGGACTCAAACCACAAAGTCAAAGACATGAGACACCTAATTCAGCTAAGTTCGCTGTACATTTTCTCATTCCGCGTTGCCACGTCATCTGTTGACCTCAACACGGCTTCTTCCATTCCTTGGGAGGAACACAAAATAGTGCACGATATGGTAGACAACCGTTTGTCATATGCAACACGTGACCCAAACCAGCGTAGTCTACTAAGTTTCAGAAATGACAACTAATACTAGATTCCACATCTCTACATCACCCACCCGATCACTCCATCTAATCATAGTCATACTACGTAGACATCGGTGGTCGAAAACCTCCAATCGACGAACATCTCCCATACAAATACTCCATGTCTCCAAATCATTCAACAGAAATGAGCGCATTGCAGCACAGCACACACGAACCCTCAAATTCAGTGAAATATCAACCCGACGCC
Source organism: Fasciolopsis buskii (assembly GCA_008360955.1). Taxonomy (NCBI): domain Eukaryota; kingdom Metazoa; phylum Platyhelminthes; class Trematoda; order Plagiorchiida; family Fasciolidae; genus Fasciolopsis; species Fasciolopsis buskii. Next base: position 109,533 of record LUCM01002541.1, on the reverse strand, counting down.
ACAAGTGCTTCAGTTATGCGTAAGCCGCGCCACCCTTCGATATATGTCTACTCCTAACGCCGAGCTACCATCGTTCAACACACACCTATAAAGATAAGTGACACGGTCAAATTCGTCACTTCTTCTCCACCCGTATCACGTACGGAACTAGTATCGTCCAGTCCCGTAATAGTAACTAACATTCTGAAGGTGCAAACCACATCCCAAATGGAGCTACACACTTCGAGAGTCTATCTAATGCGCGTTCAGCATGGTCCGCAGATTCGAACAGACGCACAAAGTAATCTGCGAAATCCAGATCACACAGCTTCTCTCCACTTCCCAGTTCCACTCCTACATCCCGGAGACCTCCAAAAGCACCTACCATCACCTCGTCCATGACGAAGTTGAACAACGACGGAGAGATGGGACGTCCTTGTTAAGCACCGATAGTAGTTTTGAATAAACTTGAAAGTTCACCCTATACACTCATGCGACCAGAGGTATGCAAGTACAATGCTCGCAACAGGTTCACCAACTTCGCTGGCATACCAATCCGGTCGAGGGCACTGAATAGCGCTGTAAGATCCTATAAATCAAACAGGCCTTTCAACTCGAGAAGCACAAAAATCGTAGGGCGGCAGTGTGTGCGACGCGACTCCAGTACCTGCCGCAGCTAACACCTTAGCAACTATTGGAATTATACTAATCCCGCGATGATTGATACACTCAACCCGTGTGTCCTTCTTGAAGATGGGTACAATCAGCGACTCACCCCACGATGACGGAATACGCTCCTCGTGCCAAACATCACGAAACAAAAATAAGTGAATTAATCAGAACTTTCCCACCCAACTTGGAAAGAATTAGAGGCAAATCGTCGGGATCGACTGCTTTTCCCCCATTCAGAAGCCGAATATTCGACTGCACTTTCACTTCCGTTGGGAGATCAAGTGACACCTTTCAAGGATTCGCAGCTACAAACGTCGGACTAAACACGTCAGCGTGTGACCAGCTAAACTGATCCTTAACCTTAACCCAACAGTTTTCGCTGTCATTCTTAAGGTTTATTGTCAAATGACGTTGCGACTGTCGACGCACCTTATTCACCTCTTTGCATTAAGGCAGCTGTTGTTTTTGCTCCATTAGACCCAGCGACCCGTGCGAAATCCAGTGTCTTTGATGAACGCTAGATGTAGGACTATAGGCGAAATCTGCTGCCAAATGCATATCCTGTTTAATTTGATCCCACTGATCGTCTGCATTGCTGTTCGTCGCAGTTCTTAGTTCCTCGAACAGTTTCTGCTCATAGCTGTGGTGAACAGCTGAATCAGACAGACTTTTGACAGCCCATCGGGTTTGTGGCGTGCGTCGATAGACGCTGGAAAGCAGGAAACATCTCATTAAAACTAAAACGGTCCGATCCGACGTACGTGGTCCAGTACGACCTGCAGTTCTGGACAGAACCGCGCCAACAGTAACTTACTGTAGTATAGTCGATCTGACTAAAACTACCGTAGAACTAGAGCACCATGTCACTGTGAGACGCGAACTGTGTCGGAAATTCGTACTAGATAGGAATAAACGACTGTCTGAACAAAACTGGAAAAGTATTTCTCCATTATCTGTAAGCTGAGCCCACCTAAACAGGACTCCGATGCACTAAGTTTTGCAACTTGTGATTTAAAATCGTCTGACACCACGATAATGTCAGCTCTTTCGAACAAGAGTGACGAGGTCATCGTAAAACTCATCTTTCTCTATGTCAATGCTGCAGCCTGTTGGAGCGTATGCCGAGATGACAAGTAAACTGCGCTTAACACTATTAGCCTTCCGTTCTTATTAATGGTATTTCTAGGTGCGCTTTCATCGATCCAACTGACCTCAGAGAGGTTAAAGTCTCTTACTACAGTGATTCGTGGTTACCTGCTTGTAGTGCAGCATGGACTTGTTCTTTCGGATCACTTGCTTAACCGAACGTTGACCACCCAGTGCGGTTGCCATTTGCACGTTGCTCACGTATGTTTCGCTCGCATGCTTCTTGCTTCTTGCCACTTCCGACTGTCTTTTTTCGTTCTCTACGTTGTAAGCATTGCAATCATACAACGCCGAGTAAGAGTGACGCACAAGTGGTCATAACGTTTAAGGACAAACAAACCACGATAAGACAATCTTCATCTAGAACAGAGGGCAGGAGGGACATCCCGTAAAAGCCCCTTCACTAACACTAGCAGCATTCCGTCTACCTGTCAACATGCAGGGAAACAGCAGGACCGACATACTCCAACCAAGGATGAACATGGGTAGCACAGAGGATTTCGAATGCAGTGGTAGAGAAACGACTGAAAGACCGCTTGACAGCGTCACGCGCGCTCCTTGAGGAGGAACACGCCGTCTGACTGCCCGTGGGTCTTCAACGACGAGGTGACAACAATGTCTAGGTTGCGTCTAAAAGTTGCATATCCGTTGGCAGCACCGACCCAGCCCAATGCCACGTGAGTATTTGGAAATATTGATGGGAGGATCAAAGCAATGCCACTCCATTAGCTTGCCGATATCACTTTGAAGGATGTGCTTGTCGTCGAGGGAATGGATGGCAAACCATATCTTCAGGTCGACCGTGTATATGAGTTAAGGAAACTTCAACAGGGACGACAGGTCGTTGATGTAAATCAGGAAGCGTAGAGAGTCCAAAACTGATCCTTGCGGGACTCCAGTCGAGGCGAAGTGCGGCTGGAACTCCAATAAGGAAATTTTCGATCTAGTGAAGCAACGGCTGTCACACTAATGGCCCGGAGTCTCTTGAGCAGCCGACGTGGAGAACTGTGTCAAAAGGTCTGCTAAAATAAAAAAACACGAAGTCCGTGGAATGCCCATCGGCCCTGCAGATCGCCAGCGCTCACGAGCCGGAAGTAGAATGGTGATGCAAGACCACTGTGGGCGGAAGCCGTTGTTTGAAACACAAGTTGCTTGCGAAGCAGGTGTTTTCCAGATGAGTAGCTATAACCCTCTCCATCATTTTACATGTAACGCAGGTTAGACTGACCGGGCGGTAGTTGACAGGGTCGCCAGGAGATTCTACTCCGAACAAAGGACATACCACAGTTGACTTCCACTTGGCTGGTAGCTTCTCTGCTGCCAGCGAATGTGTCAGGAGTGCAGCGAGTGTCGGGGCGATGAATTCGGTTAGTTCCTTTAGAACAGCACTGTGAATGTCGTCCGGCCTTCAATGACGCAAGAACCTCGGCCACACTTATGTCCCCGGTGGACAGCGTTTGGGGCAGAATATACCATCCTCAGAACGGGCAATCGTTTCTGACAGTAGAATATTGAGGGAGAAACACTTCAGCCTTTTCAGCATCCGTTTTGCCTCACCGGCCCGTGAACTCCAAAGCAGCTTGGGTACTCCGGCGGGGGTTAGCAAACAGCCTTTCCTGTTTGGTCACCGAATCCCTTGTCGGTGATTCTTCGAATCACCTGTGTTTAGCCATATTCTGGGCAGCGGATGAGTTTTGTAATGCTCTGTATGGCTTGTAAGGCGCCGCTCGTTAACAGAAACCCCGTCAAGCCTGATTACCTTTGTTCATCAGGGAGCGTAACTCCCGGTGGAACCAAGAAGGGCCCAGTGAGTAGTTCCTGAGGCGTCTTCGTGGAACATGAGTAGAAATCGGGCTCAGTAAAACATCACGGATGGCTTTCCAGGCCAGCCCCACGTCTGTGTGAGGCTGTATTACTTATGATAGAGACACTGCCGAAGATCGCATGGCCTCGAAATCCGTCTTCTCGATGGGAAACTGTGGAAAAGGTGGAACGCCTCGATGACAACGAACCATTACGACGGAGTAGTCCCCTGAACCAATAAGTAACAGATGGTCAATGAACTTAAGATCCGACGATCGAGGGTTGGTTCCTGAGATGCAAAGATCTTTGTGGGTCTCCGAACATGTTGGAGGGCTGACTCGGTGATAATCTTGAGAATTGTTTTGGAAAACCGGTTCGCTCCCGGGAGACATCTAGTGTCCGCCAAGTCCACATGAGACGCGTCGAAGTCCCCTAGCTCTAGACAGTGGTCGTCGCACGCCCAGCCGCACACTTCATTCAAGAAGTTAGGGGGCACCACCAGGAGGTCAGCGCTTCCAATTCGTCTCTCTTGTTCATAATACTACGGACGTTGGTCGAGATAACCAGAATGCAACCGTGAGACTGAGAGCCCCGTCGACACTAGCATATGCCTCATAGCGGAAATCAAATCGGGCAGGTGACTGGGACAGCAACCGAAGAGGACTCCACCGAATGTGAATTCGTCTCCTCTGTACCAGAAAATGTCGGACGACATTAATATGACAGCCAGAGCCCGTTTGTGTTCGGCTTTGTCTGCAACGTCGAGATCCCTTAGGAGACGTACCGGTTCTCCTTCCAGTCTGCACGACCGTTGGAATGCCGACTCGACCTCGCCCACGAATACCAGCACAAAAGAGTGTTCGGGAAGTGCCGGAGGGCGTTCCCTATGCGAATCTTCCGAGCTCGGTTTCCTTAACTCACTGCAAGCAGGCTAAACAGGATGCGCTGCAGCAGCATTAAATCGTGGTCCAGACGGAACTGAGCCATCAGCTGAGTCGACTCTGGGGCATTCACTACCAGAATGCGCTGTCCTCTGATAAGGGCGGGGCGGTAAGTCCGGACTGCTGCAGGGGGACCAATTACGACGGTATCACCCATGAGCCTGACGACGGTTTGAGCCCGAGGAACCCGCGTGCTATTAACGACATCGCCCGGACGTTGAATAAAACGGCGATTTTGGCGAACAGCAAGGACCGTGGCAGTTCCGCATCGGTATGAATAGCTGGAACCGCTGACTCAATCCGGTCGCCGGCGCAAATGACTCCTGGGGATGGCCGCCTTTGTCGTTGATTCCTTTTGACCTTTAGCGGCCACGACAATCGACGTTTTCGAGTCAGAACTCACGCAAGAGACCGGGTTCGTCGAAGTCGTGGCTGAAGGCAGACCTGAAGTCTGAGCAGGCACATAATCCACTGACGGGGCATGCGTGGCAGAGGGACAGAAATGGGGCAATCAGCAGACACATAAAAACACCGGATTTACAGGGTCCTTAGAATGGATGAATTTGCAAGTCTCTATGTTCACTGACGAACATACCAGGTGGGTCCGTCAATCACAAATGTCGCACTGGAGCAAACTTAAACGGTATTTTTCTTCTGCTACTTGCACAATGAGAACATATGATGCTAGTTAGATCCAAAAAGAAGGAACGCAGAACATAGAAACCTCCCCACGGGGTTGACAAACGCAAACCTGGTGCAGCGCAGTCTTCACAAGGTCTCTCGAGGTTTAGTAGACCGAGGAACCGCAGTTTCCGAGCGGCCCGGGTTCTTGTGGTAGGTTCACGGCCTGGTAACGGGCCAAGATCTTCGGAGTACGGCTTTTATCCGTCCTTTAGGTAAGAAGCTGTTCGGGGACGAAGCCTTGAAGTAGCTTGTGGGTGCACGGAAAAGCACCTAGATCCCGGTTCTTGAATTATCGTTGTCAGTAGAAGTGCGGTATGAAAAGAGAGAAACTTGGTAGAAAAATGGGGCGACATTTGGACTAGAAGAGGAATGACATCCACTGGTGCTGTTCCGCTAAATGTAGTTCCTCAATTGGTGAGGGCTAGGTGTTGTGGAATCGGAGAGATAGTCAGCGCTGGAGGCGCAGGAGGGGTGGGGCCTGAATGACTGCCAAGGCTCCTTTTGTAGGTAGCTATACTCCGCGGACTGGCAACTCCTTCAAGCATGGCGTTTCAGAACGATACTAATTCGCGATTGAAGAAACTAGCTCTGAGAGAGGTGACGTGCCAAGGCCTGAAATTATTCCCTGAGTCGTGCTTGGACAGGAGGGCAAACTGAAGAAGTAAGACTCACCAGCTAGATCTGATGCAAAAAGACTGTTAAGCAATAGTAAATCATCCCTGATGCGCCTTACCTCCAAGTGCTTAGGTCGGGGCATGTGGGCGGGACGGATAAGGGGGATGAGCGGGGGAACCCTAACGCCATGTGGATATCTACCTTGTACTTTCGTTAATGAAGAAGAATCGGCCCGATCCTTTACTAAATAACATGCTGACGCATTGATCATCACTTGTGGAAGGATTCCAGTCAACCGGCCACCATTTGGCTCTACTTACCGTCTGTTGGAGGCGAAAGCTTTCCGTGTCCCATGTGGTTTCGTCATCATCATACACAGAAGTGCTGGAGATGAGGGAGAAAAAGAAACACTTTTATGCGGACTAGAAAAAATGAAGACCCAGGCCCCTACCCTTTTTAGAAGCCACAGAAGATTGGCGGAGGTTTAGGGGGTCGTTATCCACCTCGATGACAAAACTGAGGTCAGTGAGGAAGCTACATGCTGTGGCTAGTAGATGGCCTGAGATTCCATTTATATCAAGCTTACACGGTAATTTGACATGGGGAACCCTGTCAAAGGCTTTCGCAAAGTCTATGAACACGGCAGATTAAATCTTTCCGTCATCATGGGGTTTACTGGGGCTATCCAGGGCGATCCGCATGTGGGCAATGCAGAACATCTCCGGGATGAAACCACGGCGGGATGGAGAAAGAAGCAGATTGCTTTGTAGGAGGGAGATGGTGGCTTTTTAAGCATTCCGTTGAAGATTTCATTAGGGATACTGCTGAGGCTAATTGGTTTATAGCTTCAGAGAAGTCCCCCCACACATTTTTCTTATGGAAGAGCAGCTGCAGCTGATTAAAGAAGCCTGAAATAGTGAAGAAAATGGAGTCGCCAAAATCACTGCCCCTGCTTTTGGTAGGTTGATTGAGGCTGGTTAGGCCCCATAGAGCAGTTTTCGTTCTGGAGGCGGTGATCCCGTAAGGCTGAAATCGAGCTGACCGATAGATGACTCTTTTCGGTCTCCCTGATAATTCTTGTTGCATCCAGAATTTCCTGTTGAGAGCTGCTACCTGCGTAATCTGCGGCTCTTAGCGCCGGGAGCGATTTCGAGGTCAGCTGCTTGATACTAGAAATATTCCCTAGCAAGGTCAATATCATTGTAGGCTGCGAAGTGTCCGTTTTCTGTCTAGCGACTTCCTTCTTAGTGATGAGTCATTTTCCATAACAGTGTTTTCGGATTGATTGTACGAGTTGGTTGACCAGTGATCATGCAGATCGCGCTGTCGTCAGAAAACAGGGCTCGAGTCCCCGCACTCATGTTTGGGTTGTCTCACTGAGCCTTTATATGAGAGTGCGGAATCGCTGCCGAGAGACAACAGGACCGCTTGCCTTTGAGTGCTACCACAGAAGATAGGGGCGGCAAGAATAACCAACCGTAATCAAGCGCGGTTATGAATCTTCCGTCTCACTAGCCCGGGTAACCCTGTGAATACAAACCATTCCCATAAGGCTGCTACCTTAAAAAGGTGATGATAAACGGCCTGCGCACCACGGCTAACTAGAGCACATGAAGCATCCCTTCGTGTCCACGCACGTCACGCTCTGAAAAGGACAAAACAGTCGAAAACAAGCGTAAGCCAAAGCGTATCAAGCGAATCAGCTACTCACCTCACTTATACAACGAACCATAGTGCAGCAGTACACGGCTTCCAGATAGAGAGTCATTTTGATCCCTGCCCACCCCTCGAACCAAGTGGACAGAACCGAGACAGAGGGGCTTACTTGTCTGGATCATATGCAATACTTCGGGACTCCGGGGAGGTTTTCGAGCCGGACACTCCTTAGAGCCAATTTATTCGCCCTCAGATTTGTACCATGTCGAAGGCGCGCATAAATAAATCTTAACATCAGCCTGTAGATCCCTCTGTGAGAAAAGACTGAAAGGCCATCTAGGACTATTGGTATATTTCCTCCACTAAATTTAGGTCAAGTTGGCATAGAATAATCATGCTCCCTCTAGTTGGCACTTAGCCGACTATTTTGTCTTGCACTGATATAGTTCTGATCCTGCCTAATCTCACAGAGTGAAAGCCATCCCCCTCTCGAATTCTTGTGTTTCAGCTCACCGATCCACTGTTCAGACTCCGAAGAAGGTTTAGATTCGCCGGGAAGAAGGACTGTTGGACTCGAATCCACGTGATGCTTCAAGACTTCAACATTAATATCAACTTGGCGACCAAGAGCAAACTCTCTAAGGGATGCATTCACAGCCGAATCACTTGTTTCAACGCAGTCCCGTTCAGCTTGCTTCAGTTTACTTCAGTCCATTTTGCACAAGGAAAAGCGACCTCAGCGGTCAAACGGGCGTCCAGGTTGGTGCGTCGTCCGCAAACTCGCTGCTTTGTGAGTGACACGGGCTTTCGCGGTAACATCGATAAGCATGCCCATGGTTGCTCATTATGCGCAAATATAAAAGGCGGGGAAAATGAGGTGCACCGATCGCCTTCGTGTTGTCAAATCCGGAAACACCATGGTCCAACTCGACTAAAGTGTGCTTTTCCACTATTCAAATATCGCGTAGCAACCTCGGGCAATCTGCTGCAAAGCGGCATAGAACATAAATGACCCAAAGAACCAAGCGAGTGTTTAGGGTGCTTTTGATGGCGTGCGGGAAATAGCGTCCGAAGTCACCAGTGTGATACCCTTCGTACAATTTATCCAGCGGCCGGGTTTCTGCTAAAATTAAAAAATAACAATCTTGCCTACCCCATGGTGATCAAACCATCCTGCACGGGTGCCCAATAAGGGCTTACCGAATGCTTCCTCATCAACTCCTCACAAAGAATGGTCCATCGGTTCACCATCTTGCTGGCGAAGAACCTGTCTCGTGCCCAGCAATAATTTTCCGTAGATAACACTTCGTATGAGGATAATGATTAATACTTCTCCATTTGAAAGAAACATGCGCAAGGCAAGATCAAATTTGTACAGGGATGATGCACATGAAACGGGAATACCAGAGATCAGAAGGTATATACCATGAATGCAGCATACAATTAATAGGAACGCATAAAGAAAGTAAAATCGAACTCTGCAGAGTAGTGCGCTATGCACAAGTACGTTAGTCAGAGAGCAAAACTGAACAAACCATCTAAAAGGTTTATACAGATATTCCTGGGACCGCTCATGAGCAGCAGGCTACGAGTCATTTCAAGTTTAAGTGCACTAAATGTGCGCATCTTCCAGGCCAAACGTAGCCGGATCTCAATGGTGGGTGTCGAAATACGGCCAAAGTCCGCAAACATCAAGAGAGCCCCGTAAATGACTGAAAAGTCAAGCTGAAGGAAAGAAGAGCAGCGGAGATATCATAAGTGGATGATACTTAGCAAAATCCCACGGAACAGCAAGCAAAGTGGACGAGGCAATCCCATTCAACAACAGAAAGAAGCCGATAGAAAGTTGGAGAGAACGGAGGAATACTGCTAATACCATGTTTAACTATTTGGAGAATGAGATTTTAGGAAGCTGTTAGTACAGAGAAAATGTGGAACTCCCAAGACCGCTGATTGTATTCATAAGCAGCTGGCGGTGAAGCGGACTAAAAGTTGTGATGGAGAAAAATTTCGTCTACGAAGTAAAAATTTCTTTAATGCACTAGCCATGAATATCACTTATGCTGCAATTTTTGTCGAAGTTTTTGATGGTGGACTACAGTGTGTGTGGGAGGATTGAGGGCGTACACAAGCCATTACAGCGGCAGAGATAACCGTGCGTTTGTCCAATCATGAATATCAATCTAAGTAGTGATATCCAAGGCAATCAGAGGCGTGGTTTGTGTTGAACGGACCGGTAATCGAGCGCCAGATTTGGCTAGCAATGGCCTGACAGGCGAGAGGGACGTTAGTAGACTTGAATTTATCTTTACAGTGTCGGAACCAGTAATAGCATGCATAGCCTGGGTAAGGGACTCGTAACTTAAGAGGGCGAAGTAATCTGGCATGGGTACAAGCATGGGTTTGTGGTAACATTTTTACCGGAGACAAATGGAGATATCATCCGAACTAAGGTTGTTAGTGTGAGTAAAAAGCTAGAGGTAGGTCGCAAACATTGTTCCCAGTGCGGGTCTAGTGGAAATGACCAATCTCGGAATTAGGTCGCGGCTGCCGAGACGTAAAAATAGGCAAAGTAAAAGGCCACGATTTATGACGGAGTAGGCCAAGTGACGCCAAGCCAGTAAAGGAGAATAGATAACATGAGAACGACGGAGTACACCGATCGACGGTGTGTAACAAAAGAAAGCGGTGAGAACAATAATCCATCCAAAGTTATGTTGACATTTTGGTCAACCCACCCTGAGAACTGCTGAAGGGTTAGTCATCTGCGCCAATGGTAGCAAGGGTAAATCCACCGCAAGGAGGCAAGTAGGTCAAAGAATATGTTGGAGTGAACGTGCAAGAAATTGGAGCAACACGAAGTGAAGTGGAATTCCGAGAGTCCCAGTTGGTGCGAGCCATGAAGACACGGAACCGAGCTAGAAATCCAGCTCATGTTCGCAGGCCTTGTCTAGCCCATCATTAGCTTATGTTAGGTTACGTGAGAGCGAGGAATCCAGTAACCTTGCCAGGTAGGTTTGGAACAGCGCCAAATTTTGGCACGATCGCAGAGAACAGCCTGGATTATGTGTTGGTGAAGAATTTTGCCCTGGTCAGTAGTCGAGTCAGGGGTCTTTTTAACGAGTCGAATCTACTACGAAGTGGATACGGGGAACAACAGTCGACATGTGTGACGTTTGTAGCAAAATAGACATTGTTATGATAAAGATTGGGGAGAAATACCAGGTTTAACTTAACTTGGGCCATAGTGATTCAAAACCAACCACCTCGCATCTGGCTCCGTAGATTAGGATAAATGAAGGTTCTAGAAGACATCTAGCAAACGTTCGCTGCTCATTCTCGACTGCAATTTGATCGAATTTGCACATATACAAGCAGCAGACTGCGAGTCATTTTGTGTTCAAGTGCACTAAATGTGCTTAACGCCGGCACAAAACATGGACGGAGCTCAACGGCGGATTTCGAGACAAGGCCGGAGTCCTCAAATATCAGGGCGTTATGTAATGCGCGAAAGCGTTGAGCTGAAAAGATGGCAAGCAACGGTAATATGGTAATTGGTTGGAAGTCGTGAATACCAGGCGGAATGTCAGGCAAATTGGATAGGACACGTATATGACAGCGAATGGCTGAAAAATGCTGAGGGCGGAGGAAGACTGTCAAGATTGTCCAAAGCCATCTGGAGGAAATTTATGGAGCTTTGGAAATGGAACTTCCAAGAATAGTGATTATATGCGTATACGGAGGGCGGTATGATGTACAGAAGGTACGTCAGCTAAGAGAAATTATGTGAAGGAACAGTCCCTAAATACACTAGCCAAGAATGCCCTCTATGCTATCATTTTTGTTGGCGCAGATTTTGATCATAATCGGCAGTACGGTTGGGAAATATGCGGTGCGCAGGCCGGTCCGGAGGCGGTAGTAATAACGGATTTAACCAAAGTGGAACTGGAATTCGAAAATTACAGGTCAACTAGCGACGTCAACCGTTTTACATGGGTGGCTGGCCGTCTTGCTTCATATGTAACCATTCAGTTTAGGGAAGTCGTTGTATCTGCGCACATTTGCGATGCGTTGAAAGAAGCGAATATACCTCGGACTGCCCCCACGGAGGGTCAACGCATCCAACAATAAATTTTTAGAGGTGCAACGTTCAGCAGCTACCCGATGCTAAAAGAGCTGTGGCTTCAACGGCTCCTACCGTATCTGCCTCCGCTGCTTGGTAGTGCTTGCAAATATTCACCAGAAGAAACAGCTGAAATCGCTGATGATACCATACCGCGCTAAAGCCCGTGTCTCAATAATGAATAGGTTCTCGTCCCACAAAGCAACATCCTCATTTTTGTAGGATGAAATAACAAACATTCTGATAAGAATCGACGTATCGCCACAACGGCTAACGGTCGAAAGAGATCAGTGACGAAATCGGTTCACCCCGCATCGCAGCGTGCGTGCTAGCTTCACTCCCAAGCGACCATTCCTGCTATCAGCGGAAGGTTACTGTAAGTATCATAATCGCTTCGGAAGCTTAGCAAAACGGTTTGACTACGGTTGCACACTTCCAGGCAAGAAACAGAGAAACTAGGTTCCTGGTTCGTGGTCGCGGCACAGAACACCAGGATAGCTACTAGTTATCGCCACATTAACGCCAAGGACTTAACGACTAACAGGCAGATCCCAGTGAATACAGGTGTCGAGGTTACTGTTATCCCCAATGACCCGAGTAACTTCATCGCTGCACAGTGGGAGACGCTATGAGCTGAAAACAGCACCGATATCCACGTATACGGACATCGTTCCCTCACTCTCGATCTAGGTCTGAATCGTAAACTTCGTTGGGTTTTCATCATGCCCGACGATCCGTATCCTTCTGTTGCCATAGAATTCTTCCGGCATTTTGACCTAATAGTCGACGCTCGACACAGGAAAATAGTAAATCGTCAAACGTCGCTGACCGCGACCGGCTCGTATGCCGTTGTCAATAAAATTATGCCAAAGTACACTAAACCTTCAGCCCGAAAGCCATACAGTGGGTTACTTCGCGACTACCCGGGCATACTGTGACACGCCAGCCCACTAAGTTAACTCACCATATAAAAACCGAAGGCCTCGTCGCCTGGCTCCTAACAAGTTCCGCCCGGCCAAGGCGAAATTCGACCACATTTTGGAACTTGGCATCATTCGACCTTCCAGTAGTCCCTGGGCCTCGCCGCTTCACATGATCCCTAAGCCCAATGGCTACTGGCGACCATGTGGAGACTACAGAGCACTGAACATCGTCACCGTTCTTGTTAGGTACCCGATCCCTCAAATACAGGACCTCACTTAGTCGCTGTCCGGTTGCAAGATCTTTAGCCGCATAGACTTAGTTCGAGCATACATTCAGATACCTGTAGGAGAGAAAGACACCAAAAATGGCGGTGACCACAACTTTGGGACTGTTCGAGTTCGTGAGGATGCCCTTCGGGCTCAGCAGAGCAGCTCAAACCTTCCAAGGGTTTATGCACGGGGTCACACGCGGGTCAGAGAATATGTATGTATCTAGACAATATCTTAGTAGCTAGCAACTCGAAGGAGCGACACTCCGCTCGTCTGCGTGCTCCATTCGACCGCCTCAACAAACATGAGGTGACGATTAACGTCTCAAACTGTGACCTTGGACAGCCCAGTGTTACATTCTGACAGCATATCGTTTCGTCCTCGGGTGTAGCTCACTTGCCAAATAATGTCGCCACTATTCAGGACTACCAATAGTTTCGTTATTATAGAAAGTGACGGTAATTTGTCGGCCTTGTTAACTTCCATCAGCATTTTAGTCCCCTTTGCGCTCCCACAGGCCGCGAAATAGGCGTTCATTTCTGTTAAGGATGCTATCGCAAAAAAGCGTTACTCACAAGTCCTGACCCTGCAGCAACCAGATCTCTGATAATCGACGTCCTGGACGCTGCAGTTGGAGCTGTACTTCATAAGTACACCGAAGGTTCTTGGAAGCCTCTAGCACTCTTTTCCAAGCGGCTGCAGCCGGCAGAGTCTAGATATAGCGCTTTTGGCAGGGAATTGCTCGTCATCTGTCTAGCTGCCCGACACTTCAGGCATGCAATAGAGGGTCACCCATTTATGGTATTTAAAACTCACAAACCACTGGTATACGCGCCGAATCCAGCCTCTGATCAGCACTCGCCACGCGAGATCCGCCACTTAGACATTGTTTCACAGTTCGTTAGGGACATTTGACAAGTCTCTGTGACCATAGCTTCGGTGTCTAGTTTCTCCGAGCCTAAGACACGTTTTCAACACGTACACATTGATCTCGCAAGCCCTCTCCCGTCGTCTCACGACTATGTTTTCATGCTCACCTGTGAATACGGCTTTACTCGCCTGACAAAGACCATATCAACCCGTTGTCCCCAAAACAGAAGCGTCCGCAAAAGCGTTCTTGTCTGGTAGGGTAAGCATATTTTGTTGCCCAGTTGTAGTGATCACCGACCGTTGCTAAGAATTTGACAGGGCTTTCTCAAATATGGCTAAAACACCTGGGTGTAAGCATACTAAAGCAATCGCCTACCACCCGCAAGCTGACGGTCTGGTGGAAAGATTTCACCGGCAACTAAAAGCTGCTCTGCGAGCCGGGGTCAAATTGATTTGAAGCAAAAAACTACAACTAGGAATTTCAAGCCCTCGAAGTTCTGTTAAGGAAGAAAATGAGCACTACACCAAAACAGCCTGTGTTTGGTTGCACGTTCCGCCTCCACGGAAAGCTGGTTTCCCCGCGGGACCCACGTACTTCAACTACGGTGGATAGGGAAATAAATCTCGTAAAACAAGTGCAAACCCTTCGTGACAATTTACTGTTAGACCAACGACATTCCAACAGCATTGAGTACTTCAACTCACGTTTTCGCGGGTGATAATGGTGTCCGACCACCATTGCAACCACCGTATACCGGTCGGTTTCGCGTGGTAAGACGCGGTCCTAAAACGTTCATTTTCGACGTTGACGGCCGACACGAAACGGTGTCTATCGGTCGTATTAAACCTGTCACCGTGGAACGCAGGTCTAACGACGGGCTCCTTTTATCTGATGAGCCCTAGCAACCTGGCCCAGCCCAGCCACTACCGACGCCGCCCGTTGAGATGGCTAGTGGAGCTAAAGCCACAACACCACGAATCACACCCGAAGCTCCGGATATGTGAATTAGCCGTAGCGGCCGCAAGGTAAGACAAACTGTTCGATTCTCTGACTTTATTACGATTTTTACATCAGATGGCTGAATACCCTCATGCCGAAAAAGCATATCGGTGCTTAATAGAATGACATGTTTGCCGCGGTAATTTATGCGCCGATGGACATGTCGCACCCATGTTAAACCGACAAGGGCAGCACCGACCGATGTTAAGTGCCCGCCACCAAGTCGAACATCCACCGGTGCTCAGAAGCCCCGTTTCCACCAGTTTTTTTGTCTTAAACTCTCTCAGAATACACAAGTTGGCGAACAAGCTCGTTTTCAGTGATTCGTACTCATGCCATTACATCACTATATATATCTTGACAAAATATTTTCACTATAGGAAGGGACGGATTAGTCATTTACAAATATCGGTGGGGAAGGGATTTGTGGTGTTAATTGTTTTGTTGTCTAGGGTTTGTATTGGGACGGGGGGCGGGCTAAGGGAGTTGAAGCGCAACCACAAATTGTTTTTGAGAACAAAGTGGAGGATTGTGAAGACGGATTGCGACAGCTTCCGCAGTGCTCAAGAGGCGACACTGCCAACCTTGAGCACTGCGGAAGCTGTCGCAATCCGTCTTCACAGTCCTCCACTTTGTTCTCAAAAACAATTTGTGGTTGCGCTTCAACTCCCTTGGCCCACCCCCCGTCCCAATACAAACCCTAGACAACAAAACAATTAACTCCACAAATCCCTTCCCCACCCATATTTGTAAATGACTAATCCGTCCCTTCCTATAGTGAAAATATTTTGTCAAGATATATATAGTGATGTAATGGCATGAGTACGAATCACTGAAAACGAGCTTGTTCACCAACTTGTGTTTTCTCTCAGAATAATCCCAGGGCCGAGGGGATTCCACGGACTCCGCAAAGACAGTCATGAGTCCCATGGTCGACACTATGCGCGCACCAGACGACCAGGAGAACCCGAGGTCAGACGCTCACTCAACCCCGCATGGCGAAAATCCTGGAAGAGAATGAGGCCCGTGGGTGTGGGACGCGGTCAGATCCACCGTTTTGACCGACGCGCATCGGGCGGGCAGCTCAGCTGCAGCGGCGTTCCGCCGCAGATAGGCCGGGGGATCGCACCTCCTCTGTTCATCTCCTATGGTGTTTTTAAGGTTGGGTGTCCGGCCCACGGTCAGCTCCCAACAGCTAACACCAATGGGACCACCACCAGAAAAGCAAATTTTCCGATTGGCGATTCCCAAGACACCCGTCAGTTTCAGGCTTGTTCCGTATGGTCTCAGTTGAAGTTCTTCTCCGACGGTTTTCTAGGAATGGCCCCTGTGGCGGAACTTGGATTTATTCCTCCAGATAACTTGTTTAACCGAGCGTTGACCGCCAAGCGCGGTCGCCATTTGCGCGCACGCTGCTCTCAAAATATACTCAACCTGCTGTCGCTACCGACTGCCTTTTCCTTGTACCGATCAAGTGCCATGGTTGCCAGTATTGCAATCATACCGCGCCGAGTAAGCGTGATGCATTAGTAATCACAAATGTTAAGGGCCAGCAAACGTAATACGAGATTCGCGGCAGGACAATCCGCTCTACAAACTCCGCTACAGGCCCATCTGGATATCCATAGGCTGACGGATCACTAAGATTGCTTGGACTGCACGATGTCAAACCTACCACCAGACGAGCATGCAAAGTTAACCATAGCCATCGCACATAATTGCCGAATTCCCACAGTACTAAAAGCCGACTCGTTCATACACCATTTATTTCAGCAATACACCCATTAGGCTGCAAACTCACGCTGACATCTGAGCCATTATAGGCTCCACCACATTCATCCACTTTTCTATTGAACGCTTGGACCGGTTTTGCCGATTGGGAGGACTAGCCTGCTCCTGGGCAAGTATCCCCGCCGGGCCTAACGTGACAAGGACAAATCCCACTCTGTTCTTCAAGCCTAACAAACCACAGTTTACGGACACGAAGACCAGGTTGAGGTTTATCTATAATTTTAGTTCGGTTTTTCTGTCCCAACACCACAGTTGCTTTTCACCTTTTGCTCTCTGTCACTTCCCTCAGCATGAGTCAGTGGTCACATGTCTTTTGCACCTCCGGCATTTCACAACACTGTCAAAATGGAAATCGAAGATCCCAAAGTCACATCCGATTTTTAGTGAAGTAGATTTGGAATAAACATGAAACGACTAATCCTTGATCTAAATTCACCGCAGAAGAATGACGATCAAGACAGTTAAATACTCCTGCACGATGGTGGTCAAACGATGATTTCGTCCGACCTGACGTCATAGTGGATGAGTTGAAAGGCGAACTCGTCAACTTCTGAGAGCTAGTAAAGCTACCTTAGTGGCCCCATCATCTTATCCTGATATAGTCGTTGTTCGAAAGCGCGTTTCCAAAGGAGCTGAGAAAACGAACGTAGAGCTGCTGAAAATATGAGGATAAAACCGCTGAAGTAAAAATGAAATTATTGCAGATGTTTTGCGCACTGTATATTATACCCCAATTATGTTGACACTGGTTCTGATCAGGACAGCGCGGTAATTCAGTTGCCTGGCACGCTACTATACCTGACCCAAGGACACCTTATACGGCTCTATAACACTCCGAGTTCCAGGGTTGAGGTTGACGGTCACGCTCCTGCCGTGCACTTGGCCTTAACGACTGAGACACGTGTATTTTACCGTAATCATGCTTCAGACAAATCATCACCATGTCAAGCACACAGAACAAAGTGTGATGTCAAGTTGCCAACCAGGACAGAGCGTTCCAAGCTGAATACTTCGAAGCGCGTGATTGCAACTAGACATGCAGAATAGTAACGAAGACTTCGGGTTCCATCCTTCCCCAAGGGCGTCCGCAACTTTCTTTACACTACATACCGAACCTGAGCACAAGATTGAACGCCATCTACTAACGGAACTCCATCCCAATGGAGTTCCCACTAAAAATGAAAAGCTTTTCGGATCCGCATTCTCTGTTATCGTTACTGTTAAACTAACCATTGGAATTGTAAACCGTAGTTCATCGGTGAGCCCAAATGAGTTAACAGAAAAAAGTTCGTTCAACCAATGATCGGACAGATATTTCTGTAAGACCTGTAAAAAGATCACGAGACGAGTGAAAAAAATGAATGAGGGAACTCTCCCGGTGCTAGGTGAACAAACGAGGGATCAACGAAAACTTGTATCAAACAGTGCAACAATCTGATTTGTACAGCTGGTAGGTGAGCTCTACAGAGGGAGAAACTGTGAAACAGTGTGTGGGTTATTTACATGCGATGATAGGCTAAAAACAATCACGAATCAATCAATGTCATAGGGAGCAAATTTATCGCGCATGGCACTCGTCAATTGTGTCTCTTCTTCAACATTATCCGTACAATTGCGCCAGTCTGCCCTTTCTGGACAATTGAGGATTCTGGGATCACAGAGTACCAACCTGTAGGTATGGAAGGGAAACGAGAAATCAGGATTCCCACTAAAGATGGTTTCGGGCCGAGAAAGAAACAATAGTACTAAGGCTAAGCAAGAAGGTCATGGACAAATATTGAGGAAAAAGTCATCGCTAATCAAACAAATGGGATGACATACAAGAGGCAAGTCTGAGAAAATAACTAATGAACCATACTTATTGCCGCACGCTCATACAAATTTGTGGCATATTGTTATCCATCCGATGTTCGAATATCATGACCACGGACCGCTGGCACAATTTATTTGGCTATTATGCTTCGTATCCAAATGCTTCAAGGAAAAACAATGATCACACGCAAACTTTGAACCGTATCATCAGCTCATAACATATATGGCCAATCAGTAAAAAATGAGAAGATAGCCACCGCTGATGTTCACCGGTGAGTCAGAATAGTGTGTGAGAGGACGGAAATGATATATTGTTAGATCTTAATAACAAAAACAGATGACATTGCCCCACACATGATTGAGTTTTTGGCTGGTGATCTCATCGTTCTTCCTTGAAGTGAATCAAAAGCACAGTCGCTACACTCCGGTTGACTACATGTTTTTGTGAAAAATCCACATTTATCAGTTGCACCAAATAATACACACAGTTTTCTGCTAACGACTATGATATATCAAGCCAATCAACACATGAGCATAGAACAGGAATCAACTGAGTTCATTTCCACCTTCATTTTCACGAATAGTATCTGCTCTTTGGATGCGTAATTAGAAAATTTCGGATCAAATGGAAAACTCCAATACACAAGCTGACAGTGATAAAAGAGATTGGTACCAGAAGTACCGGCGAAACTAATATCACCATAGTCGGAAAATGAGGTGGTGATATAAGCTCATCATTGATGGTCACGCAGACAAAGCAGTCACCAACTCAAAGCCCAGAGATTTGAATATCGAGTCCGTCAAACACTCCGAATGTACAGAATAGTTTACCGTCACCCGGTTCATGGCTACGTGAACCTGGAAGTTCTGCGGCCCCGAATGCACAGAGAAGTGCACCACATCCGCAAATCATCAGGTGTTGAGAGGACCGTGCAATGAGTTGCGTTGCGGCAACAATTCGATCGCGATTTATTTGGATTCTAAACCCCTTGAAACTGCATCTAATTGACAAGCTCAATGGTAGCTTCAGAGTTAAAATCACTGACCAAACAGTGTGTGGATAAGAATGAGAGCATTAAATCCTTTTAATCTGTCGCTAGGTAAGCCAACAAATGATATGCTTCAGATCTTCCGAGGACTTAACGGACGGGGACAAAGGACATCCGGTTTAGCCAAACGCCGCAGACTTGAGTTCCCGAAACGCCGAATTCAAACGAAGACTGATCGATTTAACAGGGATCAGTAATGACGGCTCCAAAAGGATAGGTAACCTTAGAAGGAATAAGAACATCTTTTTTCAAGAATGATGGCGATGATTTAGCTTCAGAATTATGAAAAGTCCAAGGATCGTCTTATAAGAAATGAGTGAGGACCTAGGGAGCGGTGGAAATCATCAAGTGTACCAAGTTACAAGAAAAAGGAAGGATGGTGCTGTGAAAAACAGAGCAATTAGTTTGGCTACCACTAAATTTGAACTTCTCGGGAGCATCTGTCAAGACGAGACACCACCATGACGTGATGTGAAGGCCTGCGTGCCTCCACGATTCAACGAGCTATACAGGATGGCTTATCTCAAGCCGAAGATCCAATCATGCCTGGAAGGTCAACGGGTAGAGGCTTGACGAAATAGTTCCCTGGTCCTCCGATTCGGAGGTTGATCTGAGCAAGCAGCTCACCCAGAAAAACCAGCAGAAGAATAACACACCCCCGTCGATGGGCTTCCATTCAGCCAAGCCCCGCTGCCTTGAGAGCAGGATCGTGTCAGAACCAAAGACTTCGGTTGAGAACCCTAATCGTTATTTCGCTTAGCGGCTGGACACCCTAGCAATACCCGTTCATCAATCCCCATGAGTTACACGCCTACACATAATTCCATACTGCATCGGTCGTCGAGCAGGATAATCAGGACCGCGCTGCCCATTGCATCGAGCGCAGGTGGGGGGAGTAGTGATAAGTGTGCTACTGCTCAGAGTTCCCTCTCTTTTATTCAACCTGTCTCTTCTGTCTCCAACCCAATCTGTTTGCCCCTTCTGCCTACCCGTAGTATCTCCATTGGTAACACGCCCGATACTCGCAACGGTTTATTGTCAAGTAGTGTAGTAGGTGGCTTTCAGTCTGTTAGTTCACATTTTCTCAAGCCTCGTCAGCCTCTGAATCTGGGTTCCTTCAATGTGCGCACTTTAATGCAGGCTGGCCAACAGGCGTGTTTGGCTCTAACAGTGAACTGACTCACTTTCGATTGATGTCTGCTGTGTGAGTGAAACACGAATTCAGGATGCGAGTAGAGTAGAGTAATTCAGCTAACTGCGCCAAACGTCTCGTCAAGATATCTTCCTTGCACTTCAGGAGACGAAGCAGCTCCAGCTGTAGATCAACGTAGTGTAGGAATAGTCTTGAGTGAGAAGGCCGAAGCAGAGCCTTTAGACTGGATCCCAGTCAACAGTCGCTTGTGTGCCATGAGACTGCAAGGATCAGTCGGCGTCCGGAAGGATAGTGGTGTTAAGCACAGTTTATTTGTTATCTCAGAATACGCTCCAACAGAATGCAGCTCTGACAAGGAGGAAGACGAGTTTCACGATGAACTCGTCACAACTATTCGGAAGAGCAAAGGCTCTGACATAATGGTTCGCAACAATTATGAACAGAAACTATCCGACGAACTAAGAACGCCAACGAGCATCAATGTAGACGAGCAGTGGAATCAAATTAAGCAGGATATGCA
>LUCM01002541.1:74276-85110 GCA_008360955.1 Fasciolopsis buskii | reverse complement strand
AATCCACGCATCACGCACAGGTGAGTCTAGTCGCTAATCACCGACTTCAGTCGCGATTGGACCTTCTAACGCGGTTGTCGTCTCGACAAAGTGCCTAAATCCGAGCAACTACTGGGACCCGATCCAATAAGCTATGCATTACACGGCGGTTTCCTTACCACCCTCCATGCAATCTAAACCTCATACGGTGGATATCCTCGACTTAAGTTGCGCTGTTGGGTGCTCACAGACCCATCCCTCCGAATATCACATACAATAAGATGCATCAAAATCCGAGGTGTCAGCTAACCAGGAACACGAAAAATGACCGCAAGCAGTGGTGGCAAGGAACTGCGGCTATCTGCAATGACCGTGTTGTTTGCCAACTGAATGGGGTACTGGCCCACGAAAACCAAGTATAAACGTGGTCACCAAGGGGTCCGCCGACACTGATTCACTCTCGGGAGCGTCCGCTGTGGCGCTGCATAGAACAGTTTAGGGTGCTGTTTCGTTGACCCACCGCTATAGTGGATCTTTCACTAGTCCCTGCCAGTGAACCAACGGAATTTGATACCAGTCCTTCATCACAAATGGAGGCCCTCAGGTTTTCTTAAAAGCTGTAAGATTACTGGAGCAGATGAGCTCTCTACTTCCTTCATAAAGGGTGGCAAAATGCTGATATCAAAGTTAACAAAACTGGGATCAATCTGGACAAGCGGACAGATTATTAAAAACCGTTGCGAACCGATGATTGTGCCGATTTTCAAGAAAGGTGATATGTGCTCATATGAAAATCACAGAGACTTTTGTTTGGTAAGCGTCTGATGGGAATTCGTTGCTGGTATTATACTCTGCGGATTGTTTAATGTTCGCGAAACGTGTACGCTTGAGATTCAGGCCGATTCACTTCCTGATCGATGCTCTGCCACTAATCTTGAAATATACGCATATCTTTTGAAAGATGCAATTCAGAACATATCTAGTGTATCGGTCCGACAGTGTTGATAGTAATACCAAATAATCTGTCCAAGAAGTCACCCAAATACTTACAAGATTCATCGAAAGTCATACCGTCCGAAATTTCCGATATCTGTGTAGTAAAAGCAACGAAATTTGATTTAGGCGTTATGGTTACTTTGACCACGGTGAGCAAACATCCGCTGTGTAGTGAAGACGCCATGTGGAGGTCAGCAGACGACCTGGCAACGTGGAATGAGAGGATGCACAGCGAACTTAGGCAAAGTAGGTGTTTCACATCTTCGTGTTTGTGGTTGGGGTCCGAAAGACCCGTTAACTAGGTGGCTGACTGGAGACACTGAAGGGTATGGGAGTGAAGCGTGAACAGTGGCGATCGTGTTGTCATTTTCTATCGAATCGGAATGATTGAAAACATGTGCGTTTGTACAGTTAGACTGTGTTCCGTGTGTTGGCTGTAGCAGCATTTTATCTTTTTCCGCCTGTGTAGGTCCACTCTCTGTTCCCATTGGATATTCACTCTTTTTATACAAAGGTGTAACTCTGGGGAAAAGACAGCGGTCAGTGATGCTTGTCTTGCTGTTTAACGTTGAAGGATGGTGATGATGATAACGTCAAGGGTCACGCGGACTAGATATTTGTTCTCGATGAGTGGGTTTGGATGAGAACAACGACATTGTGTAACGATGAATCCAATAGAACTCAGAATCGAGCGAGTCAAACGACAGTTAGAACACAATGCCTTGTAGACTTCGCTGACAAATAGCAACTCGGAGTAAACAAGCCCGACACCATTAGGAAGCTATCAAAAAAACTACGAGGTTGCACGCACTTTCGACGTTCAGGGTCATGACTAATGGCCCGCTTCGTTTTTCAAGGAGCTATATCATGTATCGGTAGACTCTCCTTCCAAATCACCTTTGATCAAACTAATCAATAAAAAACAATTCAATATTTTTCCGCTATGGTTTGAAATAAATAAACCTCGAAGTTATTTGTCATCGGGATAGATGAACTCGAGATTCAAGATAACACTGTTGAGTAGCCCGCGAAAGGAACGCCATAGCACTGACCGCTGTCTCTTAACCAAGATTTCGAAGTCTTAGCAGTAATCTGTCCCTGACAATGTGTACCGCTTTAGCAAGAGCAGGAAAGAGATTGGTGAATCAACTAGCGAGTTCGTCAAACATATAAAGGATGAAATAAAAACTAACCGGCCGAATTGTATGTCACATGTATTGATTCGGTCTTTCTTTATCTGACCGAACAGTCGCTCACCCGTGGGCAATTCAACGTAGAAATACGGGATGCCAGGATGGCAGATCTGAAAGTTATAGGATAAGCACATAAAAATGACAAGTAGCATGTATTCCAGTCGGCGTCATATGCGTGCACACAATAAACCTTAGACTAGGATGACAAAACAGGGCAAAGTGACAGAAATCAGGATAATCATCTTCAGTTAGCAAAACACACGACGTATGTAAAGAAGCATCGAATTACAATTGGCAACATGGACAACACAGACGGTTGAAGACAAATCCTTCAGAGGGGAACTCATATTCACATTATCCAAAAAAATACCGAATATGATTTTTAGCATGCATCATCCAAATGGAATCGTTCTATTTCACGAACAACGGTAAAAGCGACAGTATCCAATCATACTTCTCATGCAACCAAAAAGAAGGCGTGCCAAATTCATCATCTCCATTATCTAACAGCAATAAAAAGCAAGGTAAAAGTCAATGACCGCTGTCTTTTTCCCCAAAGTTACACCTTTGTATAAAAAGAGTGAATATCCAAGAGAAGCACGGAGGGGACCTATACAGTCGGAACACATGGAACGCAGTCTAATTGTACAGACGCACGTGTTTTCAATCATTCTGATTGAATGGAAAATGACAACACGATTGCCACTGTTCATGCTTCACTGCCATATCCTTCAGTGGTTCTAGCCAGCCAGCTAACACGACGACGTGAGACACCTACTTTACTTGAATTCGCTGTATATTTTGTCATTCCACGTTGCCAAGTTATCTGCTGACGCGCGTTTCCAGTAACTGCCGAACAGTGCATATTTGGTTAATGCAACCTCGACCTAGAGACGCCTTTACCTGTTATCTGCTCGATGAGCAGACAAGGCGCATCACTCACCTAGACGGGATTCCCATGCACTCAGTTTTCCAACTTGTGCATTAAAACCACGTACCAGCACTACAATGATACAGTAGTTCCTTTTCCGTACAAGAGTGACGAGTTCATCACAAACCTCGTTTTTATGCGCATCAGTGTTGCAGACTGTTGGGGCACATGCCGAAATGACAATTAAACTGTGCTTAACACCACTATCCTTCCGAACACCCACTGATCGCAGCAGTTTCATGGCACACAAGCGACTGTTGACTGGGATCCAGTCTAAAGGCTCTGCTTCGGCCTTCTCACTCAAGACTATTCCTACACTACGTTGATCTACAGCTGGAGCTGCTTCGTCTCCTGAAGTGCAAGGAAGATATCTTGACGAGACGTTTGGCGCAGTTAGCTGAATTACTCTACTCTACTCGCATCCTGAATTCGTGTTTCACTCACACAGCAGACATCAATCGAAAGTGAGTCAGTTCACTGTTAGAGCCAAACACGCCTGTTGGCCAGCCTGCATTAAAGTGCGCACATTGAAGGAACCCAGATTCAGAGGCTGACGAGGCTTGAGAAAATGTGAACTAACAGACTGAAAGCCACCTACTACACTACTTGACAATAAACCGTTGCGAGTATCGGGCGTGTTACCAATGGAGATACTACGGGTAGGCAGAAGGGGCAAACAGATTGGGTTGGAGACAGAAGAGACAGGTTGAATAAAAGAGAGGGAACTCTGAGCAGTAGCACACTTATCACTACTCCCCCCACCTGCGCTCGATGCAATGGGCAGCGCGGTCCTGATTATCCTGCTCGACGACCGATGCAGTATGGAATTATGTGTAGGCGTGTAACTCATGGGGATTGATGAACGGGTATTGCTAGGGTGTCCAGTCGCTAAGCGAAATAACGATTAGGGTTCTCAACCGAAGCTTTCACTTCTTACAAGAACCTGACCGCACATAAAACTAGCCTTGAGAAAGACTACCCACGGTACTCGAAACGTTGGCGCATTACTTCTACCAGCAACACTGTGATCATTATTATATCATTAGCAATAAAACCCAATACACGGCACATCGGTTTTTCTGATACAATCCTTACGTCATTTGGTCCTGATATTTATTCTTTTAACTGTAGTGTTCAAGTAAATTACACGTCTGTCGTCTCATTAAGGCTATAACTTTTGACGGCAGATACTGTGGTCACTAATGGCAGATGGCAATTCTATCACATGGCCTGTTGCTACCCACAGCCTGTTGAGACCTTAAGTGGTTCTATAAAACTTGAAGTCTACTTTTGAAAAAAATGCAATAGAATCTATGAACTATGAGATGTGAATTTTCCACCGCACATCTGGATGGATAGTTGACTAATAAATTGAGGAGCGTAAACTGCTTTTCTACTGGAGTACACAAGGCACCAGTCCTCTTGCAAATAAGGTGAACTGTTCGTCTAGTTTTATGACTCAAATTAATTGGCAAGTCACCTCACTTCAGTCACCATTCCTGGTCGTTACCTCGCTAAACCTTCGTCTTAATTGTTTGTTTGCTAGTTGTCAGCAGTTAGGAAACGTAACAGGACATGGGAACGCAGGCGATTCCAATATCAAGGTTTGCATTTTCTTATGAAATGCACTAAACGATGGTTTCACCTTTTTTTCGCCCGATGTCACAGAATGCTTCCCTATGAGCGTGCGCGTCCTTGCATCAAACCTTACAACATTTATATTTATCATCTCCGCCTTTTTGCATGCAAAACCATATGGTGGAATGAGAATGTAATATAGCCTTAGGACCCACTGCGATAGAGGAGGATGATCGCAACCCATGACCCTGGAACTAGGTATTAGACCAACAGTCCAGGTTTGGTAACGAACCGGATGACAGAAAATCGCCATCAACCACCAAAGTTGCTGGTGGATCCGGGATGCAAACCTTTGATCTTTGAGGTAGCAAACGGTTGATCTATTTTACCACGGCTGGTGAACGAGTCCGAACGCTTTACTGTAATCGGGAGTTAGTGATTCGAGGCTCCTAAATACCTACTCGTCCTGAATGCCTCTTGAAAAAAACTGTCAAGCGACCGTACCTTTCAAGCAGCTCTGGTTAAAAAAGTCATATTCACTGCTCGGCTCGACGGGACTGTTTTCATCGAACTATCAGGAGAGAGACGAACTTTTTACCGGTTTCATTGGCAATAAATACAAGAGAGATGCAGCCACATTCTTGTTG
Organism: Fasciolopsis buskii; assembly: GCA_008360955.1. NCBI lineage: Eukaryota > Metazoa > Platyhelminthes > Trematoda > Plagiorchiida > Fasciolidae > Fasciolopsis > Fasciolopsis buskii. Next base: position 79,786 of record LUCM01002541.1, on the reverse strand, counting down.
TGAAAAAATCACAGGCAACGCTATGCTTACGGACATCTGTGACGGAAAATGCTCCGCCCATGTTCACAGAACGCCGTCCTTGGTGTATGTTGTCTTCCGGGGCAAGTAACGGTTGGAAGACGGGCCCAAGTGGTTAGTGGATAACACAGCAAAAGAACGTGAAAACCGTAACCGATGTACTGGCTCGTGTAGGTTCAGTTAGACTTGGGGTACAGTGTGTCCCCGAACGATGGCTAGCGACAATGGGTGATATGGTTCAGTGCTGCAGTTAGTGGTGCTCTTGAATTCGGAATCTTTCTTCTTCTGTGCAGCTGGTTAACTTTTTAGTGGTAAGCTAGACGCAACAGCCGCTAGGGCTCACTTCAGGGAGAGGGAAAAACCGGCAACCATGGACTTGCAATGAGATAGGATTACATAAGGTGCAGACAGGTCAGATGTGGCAACAAATTAAACGAAAGGGAATTGCCATCTACTATCAAAATGATCAGCGGATCTGAAATTCGAATCTCTGATCTTTTTACAGTGATAGGTGTTTAATTCTCTTGACCACCGCCAGTCGTTGCGATCGTTCTTTCGATATTGCTTGTTCTCTTTTTCTCTTTTGAGCAGACGGTGCAATGGGTTAGCAACCACATTAGTAGTTGCGAAAACTGAATTGAAATGAAATGATGCACTAGGCACCCAGGGTTTCTGCCCACATCTGACGGACGAACGGACTTGGCCATCAGTCATCGTCCCCAGTAGGTTACAGACCCCCACGCCTTGTCCCGCTGCCTTTCGGGTTTTGTTCTGGATTGCTAAATGCTCCGAGTTTGGATCTCCAAGAAGACCGTTTGGCCTGGCCTGGAAATCCTGGCGGTACTGAGCCCACAAGCATGGATGTAATCGAATGCATTTCTGCGTTATTGAATTGTTTACCAAACTGTCCTATTCGCTCTCAGTTGAGAGCAAAACTGTTGTGAAATTCATCCGCTTTATTATCTTTTCTTCTGACCAAGGCAAAAAAACGACCAGAGAACGAAACTTTGATGCTTACAGACGAAAAATACACAAATATGTCCGACCTGTAAATCCTGTAGCTTCAAGTTCAGAAATAAAGTACAAAACGATTAGATCTTATGAACCGATCATGGACATTCTCACGTTTTGCACACAGCATGGCTTTTTATCTAGTCTGAAATGAGCACCTAAGAGGCTAATAAATCATCATCACGGCGAAGTGGTCCGAACAACAAACGACGTTTTCGTGATCATAAAAGAACCTAGCTAACACATATAAACCAAACAGATTGTGGAACTCGAACATTTGGACCGCGCTGCTTCGTTGCACACTCCACTTGTAGACTTTGCAATACGACTAGGTCTGTTAATCGAAAACGAGGAGAGTTGTGCTAGTCGAAAGCGATCTACTTAACCAACCTTATTCATCAGTCATGAACCGTTTCGGAGAAAAAAAACAATCACAAATTAACAATGGTCTCATAGGAGGAACATTGACAATGATAGGCGACAGGTTGTTGATGGCAACACAACGAACAGCGCTTCAACGCGTTATTCTTGAAGAAAACAGTATATTAAAACACTAATTGCGATTCTACAACGCACATAAGTTAAACAAATATGTGTACCAAGTAAAAGCATGCTTACCACTAAGGTGGCGAGAACTGGCGGGCATTTTGTATGGTTTACAGACAGGTAAAAAAACAGATAAAACTCACTTCACTTAGTTCTGTGTTGCGAGGAATAGGCCGCAGAGAACAAGGACTACTTTCTGAGTTTACAGATTGTTCCAGAAAAACGTGTTTTACCTCAGCGGCAACTGAAAACGGGACGGGTATCACCTACAGCACACACGAAATCAACCAACGAAGAGAAACGAAGAGGTTCATTTAGTAAGGTAATAATATATTCATGATTATGCAGAATGTCAACTATCTACCAGTTCTTCCGAGTTCGCTCTAGGGGGAACCGCAAACTGAAATTGAACGATGAATAGAGGTCAATCTATCTAGATTTCTCAAGCTGGAAGCCTCTGCAAAATGCTCCCAAATAGCCACACATCCCACCAGGCTCCTTCTGAGGAAGTCCCACTCACTGCTTGACCTCCAAGATCATCCTGCTAAAGCATTCATCATATATATTTTCCTCCAACCCGAAAACAAGTATGGTGCTAATGCAACAAAACGTAAGAACGTTACAGAAAATGGATAAAAGAGGGCGCAATAATAAACAGCGGGAAAACAATTGTTCCCTTCCATTTTCACTGCGAATACCTTGTGATTTTCTAGCTTTGCTTTCGGTGTTTTTAAAGGGGTAAGTTCTACGGTCACGCCATATAGCGTTTGTGCCAGTGACTTCGATTTTCAGCCATAGCTCGCAGAATCTCTAATTAACAACAATCCTCATCGCATGGAACTCAACCAGAAAGGCAGGAAACACAAGCCGAAGTTAAAACCGAAGTTAACTATTTGATAATTATATGCCAGGTTACAGTGTGACTGCCGCATCGGTTGTCCCAGCATTGACCCGTACATACAAAAACAGCACGAAAGGGTGGACGAGGTAGATGGTAAGAGAACATATGCAATACCTGTCCAAGCCACCGGAGATAACGCAGAGCGATTACTTCAGTCAGAAAACGATTGTATGCACCCAACGCACCATGCGCACCTCGCCACTATTCACCCGATGTTCTCACCAGACTACACCAATGTTTCGGAGACAACGAGGCCAAATGCCCGGCGTTCTCCGGCGGATCAAGTGATCTTTAAGAGCTGCTTAGTTAGAGACGACCAACATCTGATTGCGAACCAAAAATGGACGCGTATAATGCATACTGCACTACGCTCATCGATTGCCTTTGGCGGGATGTAGTAGATGCCGACAATATCTATCGTCAAACAAAAGGTGTACGCGGAGAATCATCGGCCTTCGGTTTCCAGTGGGTTACCAAGCCCTTAGATAGTCCCATTGCCTTGTGGGTTAAGCGTTTTGGCCAAAGGATAGGAACCAAATCTTCTGAGTTAATGACCTACCTTAGTTAGAAAAACCGGTTAGTATAAAATCAATTAACGAATCAGAGATACCGATAGACAATTGATTACACGGAAGCAGAGAATGGAAGACATACAGCATGAGTGGCGAACTGTCTTTCTTTTGATTGGCATTTCTGCCCTGATTGTTATTCTCTTTATATATATATATATATATATATATATATATATATACTAGAGTTGAGAAGGCGTACACTGAGTTAATACGTTTATCGTGACGTTTCGATCCAAACTAGGACTCGTTGGGGCTGAAAATAGGACACAAAGCATGGAATCTACCTTGGAGCTAAGGCCGATGAACTGCAGCTATTATGCGAGAGAATCTAACAAGCCAGAATAAGTAAACAATCAGCGACACAACTGAGCGCTATTGCAAGACTGAATGATCCAGATATGCCGAAATTTTAGTCAAACTGAAATATTCGCTCTGCTGAAGAAAAAGACTTTACATACTGGATCTAGAGAGAAATTTAATCCCCGATTTCGTATTCGCAAGGGAGAGTAGCAATAAAGATCGATAAAACGGCACATTCATACCTGAGAGGTTTTGCCGTTTTGCTTACGCGTTCTACAAACTTGTACAGTCAACTATGACAGCGAACAGAACGAGAAACCATAGTTTGCAAACACCCGAGAAATTCAAACTACCTTCTGGCGTGTAAAATGCTCCAAACGACACGAGTAACCAAGACCCTAGAACTTGCGGTAATAAACTCCATTGTTTCATGTGTTTAACTGAGTAAAGCAATATTGGACTCATCTAGTAACAGCAAACACCCACCGTTCCCTATCCGAACATGAGCAAAATGCGCACCTGAAAAACGAACTAGAAAAGTTAAAAATCGTCAGCGAGGTTCAGGCATTGCTTGGCAGTGTGGAGTATAACACAATACGGGTGTTTATTCACCTGCTGTGTTACCGCGGTAACCAACCCCTTCTGCGATGGGGGAGGGGCGGCCATGAAATCGAGACATAAACACGTGATATTCACAATGGTTAGATCTTCTTGTGAAACAAACGCACATATCGATTCAGGCGATAAACGGGAACAAGTTATCATTATTATGCATGTTGGAACTCACCTGAAGTTGATAATGTTGTGTTTTCAAATTCCGTTCAAAAGCCACCATAGCTTTGCCTTGTTCCGCAAACATACGTTTCAAACGGGATTTGTAGTCCTCTATTTCCGTACGTACATAATTTGGACAACTTGTCCAACTGCGATGATGACCCACTGTGAGAATGAGGATGTGATCTTCAACCAGCGGCCCTCGAGGAAGCGCTAAATAAGCTTGTGTGTTGACACTAACAACCAAGTGCTTTTTTACTTGAGGATTGCCCAGACAAAACCAACAGGCGGCTTGTTCACGTGGTTCTATGTTAGGAACAAGATTCAGTGGCAGATGGTGTGAAAAACAGGCAGTAAAAGTCAAACGTTTATTGATTTAATTTCACTGACATGAAGTAAAATTGATTGGAGAGAATCAGAGGAATATTTAAAGTGTATGCATATTTACGAAACGGATAAAGCAAAACGCTGATGTAACATGTCCGCTTCCAAAAAAAATGTTAAAAAAACCGCACGATAGTGGAGTAATGAAAGAATAGAGTACATTGACCGGGTCCTACGACAAAAAAAGTGTCATCAACACATGCAGTGTAATAAGGAGGAAAAAATGTCCCACACATCGCTTTGGGGTTTTTTTAACAAAGCTTAATAAATATGGAATCGACCACCACATCAGTCCAATCAGATGGGCTCGGTAAGAAGCTCGTTATCTTTCTAAAGGGGACCACAACTAATGGGATGCCCAGCAAACGACGATCGTTAACGCCATCACCAACGTCCAGCGTTAAACAGCAAGACAAGCATCACTGACCGCTGCCTTTTCCCCAGAGTTACACCTTTGTATAAAAAGAGTGAATATCCAAGGGGAACAGAGAGTGGACCTACACAGGCGGAAAAAGATAAAATGCTGCTACAGCCAACACACGGAACACAGCCTAACTGTACAAACGCACATGTTTTCAATCATTCCGATTCGATAGAAAATGACAACACGATCGCCACTGTTCACGCTTCACTCCCATATCCTTCAGTGTCTCCAATCAGCCACCTAGTTATCGGGTCTTTCGGACCCCAACCACAAACACGAAGATGTGAAACACCTACTTTGCCTAAGTTCGCTGTGCATTCCCTCATTCCACGTTGCCAGGTCGTCTGCTGACCTCCACATGGCGTCTTCACTACACAGCGGATGTTTGCTCACCGTGGTCAAAGTAACCATAACGCCTAAATCAAATTTCGTTGCTTTTACTACACAGATATCGGAAATTTCGGACGGTATGACTTTCGATGAATCTTGTAAGTATTTGGGTGACTTCTTGGACAGATTATTTGGTATTACTATCAACAATGTCGGACCGATACACTAGATATGTTCTGAATTGCATCTT
>LUCM01002541.1:25787-74251 GCA_008360955.1 Fasciolopsis buskii | reverse complement strand
CTGAATTTTGGGCCTCGTGGGGTCGCGGTAGCGATGAGCAGTGGAGCTCACAGCACCTTGAACCTGGAACTCAGGTTGTACCAATAGTCGTTAACGAACAATAGTCAGGAACACTCAGTCCACGGTGAACTGTGAATGTAGCGCAGTTATAATTTAATTACTGAACCAACCACTAAAGATGTCTTCTATGACGAATCTCCGAATTCAGTTGTTTGTGTTCTCGAGATCAAGCATATGTCAAGTTGTGGAGGTCTTAACGTCTCAGCCAAAGTCAAGGTACCTTGCGAATGGATGTTGAAAATGGTCCCTTGGTCAAAGTTTGGCGATCTGCATTCTCTGCGCTGGTCTCGAGTATCTTCTTAAACATCCAAAAAAACGACCCCTGTTCTGATATTCCAACGACGCTAGGACAGCGCATCAGATTGGCTGCGCGTTGATGTGTTCGGGGTTCGACATTCATCTGGTCGGCGACTGGGCTGGCGCATCACTGAGTAGCCGTACAAGGGAAAACGCGAAACGCGGGGGCTAAAGAAGCTGGCACACTCGAACCCCAAGCTTCAGCTTGAAATACGATAAGTATCTCGTACCCATTACAGAGCCATGTTTCGGATGGTAATGCATGGTATATTATATAATACTATATTAATATATATAACTATATATATACTAAGCAGGAGAGTAGATATCTGATGCGTAAACAAATTAGCCGGGAGCACACGACCGGTTTCGCGGTTTTGTCGCTCGTCAGGTAATGCGTACCCGATGCTCTCTTGTCTAAACATCCACTATCTTGTACGACTCAGGAATTGACTGATATTCTCACAAGAATCGAATCTGTAGCAAGCAGGAGTGTGCCTGGAAGCGCTTCGTCGAAGAGTGCCACAGAAGGATCACAACTGTGATTCGTTATAATTTCTTGTCAAGTTGGGCTGAGCACTTAGAAACGGGGCAAGAATTGCCCAGGATAATGATATACGTGCAGGAAGTAGTATCATGGATGCGTAAACAAAATGTGCCGGGAAGCACACGACCGGTTTCGCGTATTGTCGCTCGTCAGGTAGTGCGTCACCCGACTGCTCTCTTGTTTTAAACATCCACATACTTGTCACTCTCGAATTGATTGATATTTCTTCAGCAAGCTCGAATCTGTAGGCACAGGCAGTGTGCATGGACAGCTCTTCGTCGAGAGTCCACAGAACGAAATCACAACTGTGATTCGTTGATTATTCTTTGTCAGTTCGCTGAGCACAACTTAGGGAAGAGCAAATGCCCAGGATAATATATATAGAAGGAAGATGTATCGATGCGTTAAACGAAAATTAGCCGGGAGCCCGACGGTTACGTATTCATTGCTCGCTCGTCAGGTATGGCGTACACCGATGCCCTCTCTTGTCTAAACATCCACATACTTGCGTACACTCGGAATTGGTATTGAATATTCTCACCCAAGATCGAATCTGTAGCAACAGGGAGTTGCAGCATGGAAAGTCTTCGGTCGAAGAGTCCCAGAAGAATCACAACTCGTGATGCGTTGAACTTCGTTTGCTTCAGTTGGGCTGACAACGTTAGGAAACGAGGCAGCACAGCCAGGATATATATATAAGCAAGGAAGTAGTATCTTGGACTGCGTAAACAAATTTAGCCCGGCGAGCACACGACGCGGTTATTCGCGGTTATGTTGTCGCTCGTCAGTATGCGTACCCGAAATGCTCTCCTGCTTAACATCACATACTGTACACCTTCCGGATTGTTATATTTCACTAGAATCGCATCTGGTAGACAGGAGTTGTGCATGGAAGCTCTCCGCGAAGAGTCCACAAAGAATCACATTGTATTCGTTGGTATAATTCTTTGTCATTGGCTGGAGCCAACCTTAGGAACGAGGGCCGAATCCATGGGGGGGGGGGAGGGGGCGCAAGAGGGGGGGATATATACTATAATAAGCAGGACGTTAGTAGTATCCTGGATGCGTAAACAAAATTAGCCCGGGAGCACACGAACCGGTTAGCGGTTATTGTGAAGTCTCAGGTTATGTGTTACCCGTATGCTCTCTGTCTATATAGACTACATACTGTGGTACACTTCCAATTGATTGATATTTCTTCACCAGACACGAAATTGTAGCACAGGAGTGCGCATGGAAAGCCTCTTCCCGTCGAAGAGATACAGATAGAATCATTACTGTGATCTGTTGATAATAGTTCCTTTGGGTCAGTTTGGCTGAGAACCTTAGGAACGGATCGGCAGAATGCCCAGGATAATATAATATAAGCAGGAATGTAAGTATCTGGAACTGCGTAAACAAAATAGCCCGGAAGCACGTCGACCGGCATTTCCGCGTTATTGGTCCTGCTCGTCACGGGTATGGCGTACCCGAGCTCTCCTGTCTAAACATCGCACAATATGCTACACTTCCGAATTGACTGATTATCTCACAAATCGGAATCTGTAGCAAAGGAAGTGGGCATGAAGCTCATTCGTAAGAAGAGTCAGAAGAATCACATTGTGACTTCGTTTATAACTTTTTTGTCAGTTGGGCTAGGCCAACTTCCCAGGAACGAGCAGAATGCCAGCATAGATATATATATGACAGGAAGTAGTCGATCTGGATGCGTAAAAGAACTAATCAATTACCCGAGCACACCGACCGGGTTTCGCGTTTATTGTTAGCTCGGATCAGTAGGCGTTACCGATGCCTCTCTGTATTAAACAGCACATTAGCTTGTAACCCGAATTGATTTGATATTTCTCACTCAGACTCGAATCTGGGTAGCAAACAGAGAGTTGTGCCAATGGAAAGACTTCGTGACGAAAAGAGGCTCACAAGAAGAAATACCACAAACCTGTGATTCGTTGATAATTCTTCTTGTCAAGTATGGGGCTAGACAAACTTAGGACAGCAGGGCAGAATGCCCATGGTATCTAAATTAGCGGAAGTATAATCTTGGATGCGTCAAACAAAATATAGCCCGGGAGGCACACGACCCGGATTTGCGGTTATTTCCGCTCGGTAGGTATGCGTACCGATGCTATCTTGTATAAACATCCACATACTTGTACACTCCGAATTGATTGATATTTTTACCAGAATATCGAACTCTGTACAAGCAGTGAAGGTGTTGCATGGAGGCCATCTTCGTCGAGAGTCACATAAAGAATACAACTGTGATTCGTGATAATTCTGTCAAGCTTGGGCTGAGCCACCATTAGGAACGTCGGGTCAGAATGCCCAGGAACTATACTAATAACAGAAGTAGTATCTGAATGACGTAATAACACAAAATTAGCCCGGGAGGCACACGACCGGTTTAGGGGGTTATTGTCGGGGCTCGTCCAGGTATGGCGTACCCACGATGCTCATTCTGTCTAACAATCCACATACTTGTAACTGCCGAATGTATTGATTTTTTCACCACAATCGGAATCATGGGGTAGCAACAGGAACGTCGTGCATGGAAGTCTTCGTCGAAGCAGTGCACAGAAGAATCACAACTGTGATTCGTTGATAATTTGGTCAGTTGGGCTGAGCCACCATTAGAACGAGGCCAAGAGGCCCCAGGTATATATATATATAGCGAAGTAGTATCCTGGATGCTAAACAAAAATTAGCCGGGAGCACAGACAGCTTTCGGCGGTTTATTGTCGGGTCGTCAGGGTATACGTACACCGACTGCCTCTCTTGGGTCTAAAGCACTCCACATACTGTAGCACTCCGAATGATATTGATATTCTCACCAGAATGCGTAATCCTGTAGCAACAGAGTGTGATGGAGCCTCTTCGTCGACAGAGTCCACCGAAGATAACACAACACTGTCATTTCGGTTGAAATTTTTTGTCATTGGGTGAGCCAACTAGGGACGAGGGCAGATGCCCCAGGATTTATCTAAAGTCAGGAAGTAGTATCCTGATTGCGTAACAAAATTAGCCCGGGAGCACACGACAGGTTTCGCGGCTTTCATTGGTCGCCTCGTCGAAAGTAGGCGGTACCGATTGGCTCTTTGTCTAAATCAGCCACATACGTTGTCACTCCGAGATGTTTCGCACACTCATTTTCACCAGAATCGAATCTGATAGCAAACTAGGGAGTGTCATTAAGCTCTTCGTCGAAGAGTCCTAGAAATCAGAAGGAATCACAAAGCTTGTATTCGGTGATAAATTGTTTGTCATTGGCTGATCAACCTTAGGAACGTAGGGCAGAATGCCCCAGATCTTACTATAAGCCATGGAAAGAGTATCTGATTGCGTAAAACAAATTAGCCCGGGAGCACACGACCGGGGGGTTTCCTTATTGTCGCGTCGTCAGGTTATTCGCGTACCACGATGCTCTCTGTCTAAACATCCAATACATTGTACACTCCGAATTAGATTTGATAATTTCAACAGAACGAATCTGTAGCAAACAGGAGTGTGCATGGAAGGCTCTTCGTCCGAAGAGTCACAGAAGAATCACAACTGTGATTCCGTTTGGTTCATTACGATGCATCAAGAAGTACGATCCCGTTTGAGAGACTTGAATAAATCGACCATCGAAGTCAGATAGAAGTAATTGGTTAAACAAGCCACGTCAATTCTGCTGTCTTAGGGTGCGTGTGTACTCGTGTAATATTTGACAAACAGATAGCAACCACAGGGAAATGCCTCAGTATGGTCAAGATGGCTATTAGCCCTGAAAACTTCTCGAAACGCCCGCAAATGAACTGCATCTCAAATGGACTCTGCTGAGGATGTTCTATGTACTGCCTTCTCGTGGCGAAGGTGTTCTGACTTAAGTGTCAGAATATAGGCGAATCCCCAGCGTTCTCCATCGGGTTGACTGGTTCATGGTAATCAGTCAAGGGGAGATGGGTAAACCTTAACTCTAAACCAACTACGAAGCATAAAACTGCAAAGTGACCGACAGTTGTGGCAGAGGAATGCCCGAAGCACCCGGGTTGTCTAGCCCCATCCGAAAGCCGTAGGAAAGGAGCAATTGGTCACCCGTCCCCAGTGGGTTATGTGACCCTCAGATTGTCCTACTGCGTCCTGCGTTAGACCTTTTGGTTAAAGGTTTTAAATAGAGTTCTCTTAGGTCAACCCACTACTTCGGTTTGAGCAACTGGATAATATGAAGCCCACAGAGGAATCCTGGACCCCGATGGTTTGACGATTACGTGGAGATGGAGAATCAACGAACTAGCACGTGTGATGAACTTCGCGTGTTGTTTTTCTTCTCGTTCACTGTTTTCGTCCTTCGCTATGGTTCCGATGGCACATGATCTATACATACATGTGTGCATATACATACATATATATATATATATAGAGAGAGAGAGAGAACCTACGTAGAACGGGGAAAAGTCAGAGATTCAAGGTCAAACCGAATGTATCCAATTACAAGCGATTGAAAAGGAACAGTATTGGTATTACTATCTCTTCGGTCCAACAATGAAAGCTGTGTGCGGTGTGTCCTAATTAGATGATGTGGTTACCTCCCACGCAGTGATGTGATGTCCCAGAGGCCGCGCTATCACCGCAGGAATAGAAGGTCCCCGTCTTGCTACCGCCGCTTACGTCTTTGATAGGTTCCAAGCGTTCTGTCCCCATCAGTTTACAATGGCAGATTTATTAAAACCACATTTGGTTATGTACACTCAGCTATTGATCTAGATAATGCCTGTCTCCCATATTTTTTCGTTAAATGAAACTACAGCGATGGGTTACGTTCTATCCACTGTGTTCATGCGAAACCGCTTTAGGAACATGTTCACTAATGGGTTTCGCCCGTGTAAGCCATTTCGGTCATATGAGATGGATAATCTCATATCCATGAAGGGTGTGAGAAACCAATATAATGCCAAAAATACTATGAGATATGAGAGACTAACAAGAACAGTGTATTCGGTGTAGTATGATGCAGTGAAACGTACTTTCTAATTTTTCCTCCAGAGTTTTCATACGACGCTTCTGTCTAGAAAGTTCCAAAGGATCGTATTTGTCGTCAAACTGTTCATCATCATCTTCGCTGCGTTTTTTACGTTTACGAGCTGGACGATCTCCAAGTGTTGAATCATTTGTCGCATAGAAATACTGTTCTGTTTGAACTTCCTATGATGCAAGGAAGGGGAGGGAGTAGGAAGTAAATAAACCACGTGCTAAAGCGACTGTGAACTGATTTCGACAGAAATGTATTAAATGGTTTTGAGATCATATATAGGCTAGCAAAAAAGTGCATAGTCATTACGACAAACGCTTCCGATGAAAGACAACCATGTATTGAAAACCGCAGAGTAATTCCATAGAGTCAAACAGATAAGAGATTCTATTTCGTGAATTCAAAGCGAAGAGGCATTTCCATGAAGAATTCACACCGTGACGTGACGCAATGTTAACAACGAAAAAAGTGACAATTTGGATTTAGGCAATTTAAATCATGGGTACAAATGGAAGCTTTTAGAAAGGCACGATTACGTTAGCCTCGAGAGGAGCCGCATTCAGCATGTAGAATGGAAACAAGCGACAGGAGATACAGAAACAGCGCATGAAAACACCCTGGTGGTACCGTTGTAATGTTAACTAGCCTAAGCATCATTGCTGACCATGTCAAACTCCTCTCAACGTATAGAAAACAAAACCAAAATGATCGGGGAGCGAGTACAGAGGATCGCTTGGAACTTTGTCTCATATGACAACTGCCTGGAACCTTGAGTATTGAGTCAATGAGCCATAGGCATAATAAAAAACCAAAACACAACAGTTTGTAGAAACTCAGTTATTTTAGTTTATCATTGAAACGAAGCAAGCATCGCATAGTCCGAAGCCGATCATGTTGAAAACAAACTGACGAACCCAGTTCCAGGATGCTCCCATAAGATCTGAATGTGCAACACTGCAAGACCGGAATGATCACGGGGTTCGCAAAATCGATTTCCAGTTTGCATCCAACCAGCGACCACACAATTTCAGCAATTGTTGTCAGGCAGGAATAACAAAGCAGATTCTCAAATCACAATTTTCGATTGACTCGCCATTTGCACAAAATCACACTGTAATTGCAAGGAACAGTCTGCCATAATTTTTTTTGCCTGACAACGATCAGAGTTTCTATCTACTTGTGAACTTCATAACAGACATCTTTGGGTGGATTTTTAAGTGCTTCCTTTCTCATGGAAATCTCGGAGAGACGTTCCCCGCAGTATGAAACAGCTATACAGCATGAAAGCATCAGCTTACAAGACGGGAAACACATCCGATGTTGGTTTGCTTTCGCTGCTACTAAAAGTCCAGATCATAGGTTTTGAAGTCGATTTTGTCAGACAATTAGCACGCTCCCGGAATATCAAACATAAGCCGTATGGGACTGACCTTCGCATCAATCACATGGAAAACCCCTGCAGACAATCAAAATAGAACCTACCTTATTGTGCAACGTCCCCATCAGTCAAGCAACTCGTTTGCCATTTCCATTTTTCCGTCCCGTCAAAACAGGATTACAGTCCGGACAAAATTACGTTCTTATTTTTTGGAGCATATATTGGAAGTAGATAAACAGGATTCCCGCTCAAAGTCAACCGAAATGGAAGAAGCCTATATCTCAGCCGGATGGCTGTGACCGACTGACCAATAGAAAAACCAAATTGCAGTGGGTTCGATGCGTCAGAAACGATTTTCGTGCTAGCCCAAAAGTTGCTGCCATATTTGGCTAGTGGGCAGTTTCAAGGATAGCTCATTTAATTCTAAAACAGGAACAAGCCTAGCGATGCGCAAACCTCTGCGAAGTAGGCGATGAACCTTTAGTAAGTCCGGGGGAAATGTCACTGACATGCAACGCTATTTTGGTATTAGAAACGGCAGATTCCGTGGTATTAAACTGCTTCAGTTACCTGAGTCGTCGGCACAAGAGACGAATTTTTCCATTGCGACTGTGTGATGTGAATATCAACAAAGAATTCATCATAACTTTACATCAAGATATTTCCTGTGGTTCTTGCATTCAGGAAGAGTATAGAAAATGACTATAGTATAGTAAGTGTGCTCAGTGATTCAAGAGCAATCACCGGAAAAAAATCACTCTTCATACATATCTGGTTGTACAACTGGTGTGATCACTGATATCGCGCCCGATACTATCAACAGTTCGTTGTAGTAGCGGGTGGTTTTCAACCTACTAGATCACATTTTCTCAAGCCTCGTCAGCCTCTGAATCTGGGTTCCTTCAATGTGCGCACTTTAATGCAGGCTGGCCAACAGGCGTGTTTGGCTCTAACAGTGAACTGACTCACTTTCGATTGATGTCTGCTGTGTGAGTGAAACACGAATTCAGGATGCGAGTAGAGTAGAGTAATTCAGCTAACTGCGCCAAACGTCTCGTCAAGATATCTTCCTTGCACTTCAGGAGACGAAGCAGCTTAAGCTGTGGGTCAACGTGGTGTAGGAATAGTCTTGGGTGAGAAGGCTGAAGAAGCCCTTTTAGATTGGATCCCAGTCAACAGTCGCTTGTGTGCCGTGAGACTGCAGGGATCAGTCGGCCTCCAAAAGGATAGTAGTGTTAAGCGTAGTTTATTTGTTATCTCGGCATACGCTCCCACAGACTGCAGCACTGATATGGAGAAAGACGAATTTTACGATAACCTCCTCACTCTTGTTCGGAAGAGCAAACGCTCTGACAATGTAGTGGTAGCAGGTGTTTTCAATGCACAAGTTAGAAAACTGAGTGCATCGGAGTCTTGTTTAGGCGGGCGAGGCGCCTTGCCTGCACAGCGAACAGACAACGGGGAAAGATTTCTCCAATTATGTACAAATAATCATTTATTCCTATCTAGTACGAATTTCCGACACAGTTCGCGTCGCACTGCGGCAAGGCGCTCTAATTCGACAGGTAATCTAAGTTAGGTTGATCATATCGCAGTTAGCTACCGTTGGTGCGTTTTTATCCAGAACTGTGGATTGCACTGGACCACGTACGTCGATTCAGACCATGCGTTAGTTTTAGTGAGATTTTTGAAGCAGCTCAACGGCCATCGACGCAGGCCACAAGCACGATTAGCCGTCAAACGTGTCTGATTCAGCTGTTCGCAACAGCCATGAAGAGAAACTACTTGAGGAACTAAGAACTCCAACGAGCAGCAATGTAGACGAGCAGTGGGATCAAATTAAGCACGCGATGCATTTGGCAGCAGATTTCGTCTGTTGTCCTAGATCTAGCTTACATCAAAGACACTGGATTTCTCAAGGGTCGCTGGGTCAAATGAAGCAAAATCGCTAGCCGCCGAACTGCAAGGAGGTGATAAGATGCGGCAACAGTGGCAATGTCATTTGACGATACGCCTTAAGAGTGACCGTGAAAACTGGTAGGTTAAGATAACTGCAGCGATGAAGGAAGCGGCGGCTTCAGGTCATCGTCATCATCATCATCATCATCGTTCAGCGTTAAAAAACAAGACAAGCCTCACTCACCGCTGCCTTTTCCCCAGAGTTACACCTTTCTATAGAAAGACTGAATATCAAAGGCGAACAGGAAGTGCACTCATAGAGGAGGGAAATGATAAGATGCTGCTGCAGCCAACGAACTCTTCCAAACATTCTGATTAGATAGAAAATGACAACACGATCGCCACTGTTCACGCCTCATTGCCATATCCTTCAGTGTCTCCAGCCAGCCACCTAATTGACGGGTCTTTCGGACCCCAAACGCAAACACGAAGACGTGAGACACCTACTTTAACTAACTTCGCTGTAAATTTTCTCATTCCACGTTGCCACGTCATCTGCTGATCCCATCTGGTTTCTTTCACTCCGTAGGATGAACGCAAATTAGTGTGGTATGATAACCGGGTATTTGATATGCGCAACCCGTGATCCAACCAGTGTAGTCTACTAAGTTTCATACGCTTGGGAATGGGTAGCAAGATAGATATGCCCATGTCGTTCAGGAATATCTAACGTTCCTATACAGAGCTGAATGGCTCGTGAACCCTGCCAATTAGTGGAATTAGGCCTGCTTTGTTGACTTCTTGCGAAATTTTATGCTTTCTGAAATAAGGTATTCTCAGAACAGGCACCTGATACTCGATTCGTGACCTAAACTTTGCTCACCTAGCCTCTTTATCCAATCCTAGCCATACTACGTAGATATTGATGATCGAAAACCTCTAGCCAACGAGCATCTTCCACACGAATATTCCATGTCTCGCAACTGTACAACAGAAATGAGCGTACTGCGGCATAGTGCACAGGACCTTTCAACTTCAATGAAATATCAGGCCGACGCCACAAGAGCTTCAGGTCAGCGTAAGCTGCTCGAGCTTTCGATACACGCGTATTTACCTCCACTGTCGAGTTACCACCGTTCGACACGCAAATAGCAAGGTAGGTGAAACGGTCTACAATGGTGAATTCCTCTGCGGTCAGCACCAAGTTCGGCGCCACTGTCGTCCAGTCCTGCAACATCACTTTGCACTTTGGAGGTGCAACGCACATATACACACATATGAACAAATATATATATCGGCATAACGCCAACGCAACAACACGGAAATGGGACTCCATAGAAGGTGTATAAATAAGGGGAGAAATAATAAAACATAACAAATCAATTGTTTTTTTTCTATTTTCAGGTAAGCTCCGTGATTCTTTGGTTGTTTTCGAGTTTTTTAATAAGGATGAGTTTTAGAGACAGCTTATATTAACATTCGCGCCACCAACTTCCATTCTCAGATATATGTATCAGCGTCTCCAACGAACAACAGTCCTCATCTCTTGGATTCCAAACAGGAAAGGGAAAGCAACAATCGAGGCAAAAACCGAAGCTATCGTCTTCATAACTCTACGCCAAGCCACAGCCTGACTGCCACGTCCATTCTACCAGCCTTGCCCAGCACGTCCAAAAAGAGCACGAAAAGGTAGACGAAATGCAGGCATATGCAATACGTGTCCGACCCACCGAAGGCGGCGTAGAGCGATTATTTCAATCAGAGGACGATTGTTTGCACCAAACATGAGACAATGTACCTCTTCCCTGTCCACCCGATGTTTCCACCAGACACGGGCAACGCTTCGGAGATATCGGTGGTCCAAAACAGAAAGTCGCCGGGCATCCTCAACAAGGATAGACCAGGTCTCGCAACCCCAAAGCAGAACACTAAAAATGTGTGTGACCTTGTACACCTTTCCCTTGACGGAAAGCCGGATGTCATGGCGGCGCCACAAGTATCGCGGGCTTGCGAAAGCTGCTCTGGCTTTCGCAATTCGTGATGAGACCTCTTCCCCAACACCTCCGCCAGGTGTGACCAGTCTTTTTTACTGCACAAAATAAAATACAGTGAAGAGGTAAACCAATGGTCCGAAGATACTGTAATGGAGGGAAGTGAGAAAAACATTCATATAGGAACCGGTTTATTGATCCTGGTCTGAAAAGTGAAGGGCTGTAGGTGGGGGAAATACGAAAAGTAAAAGTGCTCTACATTTTGGAAGTACGGGAGAAAAAAGTTGGAATAAAGATGTACGACACCGAGCGACATAAACCTAAGAGTGACTATTTACCTGTGTCCGAGAAGAGCGAGAAAAGGTTACAGGAAGAGGAACTGCTGAGGCAACTCCCGAAGAACAAAAGCCAAAGTAAAAACAGTAGAAAGGGGATAACGAAGCGGTTGCCCGACGGTCGGCCAGTGAGTGCAAAGTACGTGTTAGTGAGGGATCGTCGATCAGCTGGATGGCCTTTCTCTGAACCCAATCAAGTCATCCTCCTCATCATCATCATCCTCATCGTTCAGCGGTAAACAACAAGGCAAGCCTCAGTGACCGCCGCCCGATTAAGAAGAGAAAGCGAAGTAAACGAAGCCCCCACCCTAAACGTGACTGCAGCATTCAAGTGCGGGACGGATTTGAGCGTTGTAAATAGATCAGCTGGGGTAAAAAAAGCCTGACGCAGGACAGAAAACCAATTTTGCGCGCAGCGCGAGAAGCGGGCTCAAACATAATGAAAAATTAACGCATAGGCCGAAAGAATGATGTTTCAAGGAAATTGAAAGAAGAGAGGTCTCGGGAGCATTGAATATGACATGGTTGATGGAGCCCCAGGAAAATATGTGCTCAGAGTCGGAGTATGGAGATACATTGGCGACACAATAGTCAAGATCTACGTTGGTATTTGCGTGGCGAAGAGTGCGGCAAGAAAAAAAGTGAAGGGTGGCGTCACGAACAAAAGAATGGATTGGATTAGGAATAGCGGACAGAAGATAGTCAGCGAATAAAAGAAAGTCCACGCAAGTACTGAACCTTGAAAAATACCAGCATCTAACGGAGTCGTACCCCGACAACGCTGCCTCTACTATTGTCGATCTGTTATCTTCAAGCAGTGAACGTCTGCTCAATACAGACCCCAGAATTCATGTTATTATCGTAGGAAATTTCAAAGTTCACAACCACCAGTGGCTCGTACACTTCTTTGACACTTCGATCATGGGGCACGAGCCAAACAATTTGCTGTGGTCAACCGTTTTTCACATTTAATTGAACGCTTATCACACGTTTGCCCGATTGAACTGGCGGCCGCGCTCATACTCTAGATGTTGCTCGCAATTCAATTCATCCCTCTACTCAAATATTTCTATTCTTTCTTTCGACTCCATTATGAGCACTGCACAAGTTGGAAAACTTAGTGCATCAGAGTCCTGTATAGGCGGGCGATGCGCCTCGTCCGCACAGCGAACAGACAACGGAGAAAGACTTCTCCAATTCTGTGCAGATAATCATTTATTCCTATCTAGTACGAATTTCCGACAAAGTTCGCGTCGCACAGCGACGTGGCGTTCTAACTCGACAGGTTCACTGAGTCAGATTGACCATATCGCAGTTAGCTACCGTTGGCGCGATTCTGTTCAAAACTGCAGATCATACAGGACCACGTACGTCGAATCGGACCATGCGTTAGTTTTAATGCGATTTTTGCTGCAGCTGAATGGCAATCGACGCAGGCCACCAATCCGAGTGGCTGTCGAACGCTCGTTTGATTCGGCTGTTCGAAACAGCTACGAACAGAAACTATCCGAGGGACTAAGAACTGCGAACGGCAGCAATATAGAAGATCAGTGGGATCAAATAAAGCAGGCTATGAATTTCGCAGCAAATTTCGAGTCTGCAAACCATGCACAACGGGCACTAGATAGACTGTCGAGATCGGTTGCTCGCTTTGGCATGTGCTTTGCACCTTCAAAGTGCAAAGTACTGTTACAGGACTGGACGACAGCAGCGCCGAACTTGATACTGGATGGAGATGAACTAACGAATTTCGATCTACTGACCTACCTTAATAGCCGCGTGTCGAACGATAGTAGCTCGGGAGTGGAGGTAAAAATACGCATATATCGAAGGCTCGAGCAGCTTACGCTGGACTGAAGCACTTGTGGCGTCGGCCTTATATTTCACTGAAGTTGAAAGGTCGTTGCATGCTGTGCTGCAGTGCGTTCATTTCTGTCGTACGGTTGCGAGACGTGGAATATCCGTGTGGATGCGTGTAGGATGTTTGTCCGCTAGAGGTTTTCGACCATTGGTATTTACGTAGTATGGCTATGATTGGATGGAGTGACCGGGTGTGTAATGTGGAGGTCGGGAATCTGGTATTGGGTGCCACTTGTGAGAACACCTTGTTTCAGCGTATGAAACCTAGTAGACTACGCTGGTTGGGTCACGTGTTGCGTATGACGAACACTCGTCTACCATACCATGCCTTATTTTGTGTTCCTCCTAAGGAATGGAAGAAGCCATGTGGAGGCCACCAGATGACGTGGCAACGTGGGATGAGAGGATGCACAGCGAACTCAGGTAAAGTAGGTTTCTCATGCCTTCGTGGTTGGGGTCCGAAATATTCGTCGGCTTGCTGGCTGGAGACACTGAAGGATATGGGAGTGAACCGTGAACAGTGGCGATCGTGCTGTCATTTTCTATTCAACCAGAATGACTGAAACAGTGCGTTTTTACAGTTAGACTGTGTTCCGTATGTTGGCTGCAGCAACGCCTTATCTGTTCCCGCCTCTGTAGGTCTTCTCCATGCTCCCCTTGGATATTCACTCTTTTTTGGAAACTTGTAACTCTGGGGAAAAGGCAGTGGTCAGTGATGCTTGTCTTGCTGTTTAACGCTGAACGATGATGATGTTGATTCCCCTGGTAGGACCGTATCGCTCCCGACCTTTCCACATCCAACTCTACCGACATTGTACTTCAAGACGTGCTGATCATTTTACGCGTTGGCCAATGGCTGTCCCCATTGCTGACACATCCATCAAAAACGGTTCCCAAAGCTTTTTCACATCACTAGATGTCCACGTTTGGTGTTCCTTTTACAGTCACTACCAACAAAGACACACAATTCCAATCTAAATTGCTCGCCGTTTTTCCCATCATGCCTAGATTTGAACATTTACACGACCTCGTGCCATTTTTTCATCTACTACATCCGTAGGGAGATTTCAAGGACAATTAAAAGCCTCCCTCACCTCCAACTCTCCGGCAGTTAAATGAACAACTGCTCTTCCGTTAACCGTGTTATGCATCTCTATCACTTTAAAGAATAGTTTGGTTTTTGTCCAGCGCATACTGTATTTGACACAACCTGAAGCTACCTGGTGAGTTCTTCTGTGACATTAATGATGTCCATATTTGTCAATCATTTGCAGTCATACACGAAAACACTTGGGGCCTTATAGATTCGTTCCATTTGTAGTCCAAAAAATCTAATTAAATGTATACATGTTTTCGTTCGTTACGATTCTGTGGAACCCTGTTGCATCACGCATACTCAGGCCCGTTCCGCGTTATTACCCGGAACGACGAATATATATTTTCTGCTTGAGAAAAGGGGTCACACAAACACAAATGAATGCAGCATTTCTTGATTCTGACTATACGATTGAAGATTCTTTTACAAAACCACGCGTTACTGAGCCTGATACGCCAAGATCCCTTGGGGATGACGACCAGAACACGTTCATAGACACTTAATCCTTACTCAGCCTCAACACAAGTTTTGATAGAAAAATTTTTAAACTCGTTCGTTTCACGCCCAACTAAACTGATCCAAGCATCCATATATGCGCGCGTTTGATACTCTGGGATGCGACCATTGCAGGGCGCGTCCCGAGGTGTACGCGACCCGGATATTTGAATTTCTAACCAAAGACCATCCTGGGCAGCCTGGTCGAAGTACGTAGGTGTAACTCACTGGTAGTCATGATGAAATACACGGGCTGCGCAATACAAAGTATGGCAGTACAACTCTTTGAGGTCTGATACATCCTTCTCAAGTACTCCATTTATCAACTAACTGTGCTATAGTGTACACCCATCAACACAACCAAGAGCTGAACGAATGTCCAAGAACACGATGATCACTGGCCTTCGAAAAATAAAATGGTGCTCTAACACCTGGCGTAGGTTGAAGATTTATTCCACGTATCCACGACCAGTACGAAACCCAGCCTGTTCCTCGCGAGTTTGCATTTCACGCGTGTTGTACAACATGCGAAGAACGACAGACGAAGGCAGCTTTAAAGCTACCGAGATAAGGCTAACGCCCCTATGGTTGACGCAGTCATTACATTTCAGACAGGATAAAAGCCCACTGCAAACCTTTATTTCTACAAATGTATCACATTTTTTTCGGTGGACTGAGAGCCCGGGACGACCATCAAATGCCCTTTGGAGACCGTCTGAGAGTCCAAAGTGATCAATTCAGGCTCTTGACGACCATTATAAACTCCTAAATAGTTGTCCAAAGCATCTAATGGTCAGCAGAGACTTCTAACTGACAAAAAGACCTGTACTGAGCTGCTTATCAAGATGTTGTACGCATTCAACTACTAAACAAAGTTCCATTACAGTCTCTCTTGTGATCATTCGGCCTTAATTTGTTTTTAGCCTTTCCTGGTTTTCTCAGCCCTATTTTTGTACTTTCAGCCTTGGCAACAATGTTTGTCAAATTACACAACAAAAAGCTTTCAAAGTATCTCACATCGCTTTAAATTTGTATCGTTTAGATGCAGCATTATAAGCCCGCCTTCTCGAAAGCATCTTCAATGGTTGTTAAACAGTGACGACCATATAGGTGAAATAGAAAGATAAAATAACTCGAAATGCAATGTGAAAAGTGATTTCAAGCGATGAATATTGATGTTTTTAATTGTGAATCCATTGAAAAATTTTAATGAATCACTTCGAAAATCCACTGGGCCGTTCTTGATCGCGGAAGGTCCCTTCTGTTGGATTCAATAAACGGCTGAATGGTTTTAGGTGTCGAATCCACTGTTCAGGCTTAAGGTCAACTACGTTAGGTCATTCTTGAATGGATAAATTATCAAAAATGAAGGCTGCTTCAACACTTCGATGGGTACAAAATTTACAGGGACATTTTTTTCAAGAAAAGTGTGGCAATTGGACCAAATCAATCAGAGATGGCATTCATAATGCAAAATGCCAATAGTTGATTTAAAAGCCAAGACACTAGGGTTGGATCAGTTGCAACAAAAGACTGATCGAATGCGAGTTATTTTCCCCTACAATGATTAGCCGGAATGTGAACATCAAGTGTTGAAATTCATCTCATCGATATACAACCGTGATTGTGCTAAGTCACAAGTCAGCTGATTAGATAGTTTATTTCCAGCCACAGGAAGATGCGCAAAAATATGAAAATCGATATATTCGATGGTGAAAACTCACGGTTTCTTTGCCTTGAATATTCTCTCCCTCAGCGATTTCACGATAAGGATTTTCGGTCACATCTTCCGGTTGATTTATTAAGTCTTCTCGCGTCATTTTGTCGATTGGAACTAACTTTACCGCATAAAGATACTAGTAGCGGATGTAAAAGTGCATATGGCGAAACTCACCTTGCGGTTATATGGATTTTTTACATCCGCCAAAGCAATAAAACGGGTAACATGACTTGCTTTCTCTTGAAGTACTCGGTGGTTTCTGGTAAAAAAAAATTAAAGTAGAGTAGGCCAGCAAGATCTTTGTGCGTCCCAGATAAACGCGAGTGACCAATCTAAACGTGAGAAATAAAATGGTTGAATGAAGACAGGCCGATCGGACGATAACTGCTTACCACCTTCTTCCTTTCCCCCAATGCCGACGTTTACACCTACACTAACCAATCAATCACCTTTTTCGAATCCTTAGCCTAGAGTCGTCAAGCCGCGAATTCTAAATTAGGTTATTTACCCCTAGTCAGCATTTCTGTACTGCGTGTCGTCCCCCAGATGGTAAGGCCATTTCTATCTGTGATTTTTTTCTTTGATGACCGCAGTGGATGAGGTGAAACTGTTTGTGGGAATGTCCCGTAGCGGCAGCACAGCCTATCTCCAAAGTCCATCCAAACCATTAGATTTTGCGATCCCTGAGCAAGTTTGTTTTGAGTTACGAGCCTGCTGCATTATACTCGCCACCAGCCGAGATGAACTGGCATGCATAGAAAAGGTGCAGACTCAGCAGAAATCCAGCGTGACATAACGCGACGGGTCAAGCTACGACTTACCAAGCCCGTAGGATGCAAGGCATTCTTGATAAGCGAACAG
Organism: Fasciolopsis buskii; assembly: GCA_008360955.1. Classification (NCBI taxonomy): domain Eukaryota; kingdom Metazoa; phylum Platyhelminthes; class Trematoda; order Plagiorchiida; family Fasciolidae; genus Fasciolopsis; species Fasciolopsis buskii. The sequence goes on along the minus strand of LUCM01002541.1, from coordinate 56,704 downwards.
TACTCACTGATGTCCTGAGGTGGGCGCAATCCTAGTTTTTCGGCCAGTGCGCTCTGAAAAATTGATAAACGGATCGAATCAGATAGCTTGTCGCAATCTAACCAACGCTGCACCATGCCCTTTGAGCGCCCACCAAAAGGCATGGACAGCTTAGTGCATACTAACGCGAGTCAAGGGGAATGCTGCAGTACAGTCGGCAGTCTTGTAGACATCCCCACCTGTAGCTAGTAACGATGTGGTCAATTTGGATCCAACGCTGATTCGAAGAGGGCGGACGCCAGGTGGTCTGAAGCTAATACAAGCGAGAAATAAGTGATGGTCAGGGCACGAAGCCAACAACCGTTCCCGTTCTCAGAACGACAGAAATTGAGACTAAGGGACATCCTAGATGTCCCTCATTCGAGGACAGCCGACTTAACCTTGCCAAAATCACGATGTCACCCAACCTTGCTCTACGTAACAGGTCGTTCAGCTTCTGATAGGTGCCCTTGACTGCATCTTGGCTGCAATCTGTTAGCGCGTATGCTGAGACGACAAACAAGTTGCTTCTATCAAAGCAATGGCTGTTTACTTTGCACGGCCCTCTTAGTGTCACTGCGCACAGCCGACCGTCAACTTGGATCTATTCATTTAGTGCAGCCTCAGCAACACCAAAAGCCGCGGCCTCAGGATCATCAGAAAGATCCAGATGAAACTTCACTGAAGAACCAGATAGGGATAGCAATCGGATAACGGAGTCTTGGATGAGTCTCTCGAATACAATATACATCGATGACCAAGGTCTCCAGCGAACGAGCTAAACACCCATGTTGACCCACACACTAGAGTTCGCACACTGAATGCGGCTAGGTTGAACGGGCATTCAGAACGAAGAAGCGCACCGGCCGGCGAAAGCGGATTTGGTGATATTTGGATGCAATCTGAGGGAAGACGCAAGAGAACACCAGGAGAACTTATTCCAGTGACACCATCACTTGCATGGCCGACTTTAGTTCCCAAATAAGCCAAGGAAACAGGGTGGGGAGAGGAGGAGCAACACAAGTTAGTAGAGGAACAAACAGCTTTCGACGGGGAAATATGGCTTTTGAAACGTAGAGGAGAGCTAGAAATGTACGTGCGAAGAGCAGTCACAATGCCGATTGTATGCGTTGTGCGCTGTTGTACAACTCGGTCGCCCAAATCGGATTAAGCCAGCAATCATGATCATCGTTCAGCGTTAAACAGCAAGACAAGCATCACTGACCACTGCCTTTTCCCCAGAGTTACAAGTTTCCAAAAAAGAGTGAATATCCAAGGGGAGCATGGAGAAGACCTACAGAGGCGGGAACAGATAAGGCGTTGCTGCAGCCAACATACGGAACACAGTCTAACTGTAAAAACGCACTGTTTCAGTCATTCTGGTTGAATAGAAAATGACAGCACGATCGCCACTGTTCACGGTTCACTCCCATATCCTTCAGTGTCTCCAGCCAGCAAGCCGACGAATATTTCGGACCCCAACCACGAAGGCATGAGAAACCTACTTTACCTGAGTTCGCTGTGCATCCTCTCATCCCACGTTGCCACGTCATCTGGTGGCCTCCACATGGCTTCTTCCATTCCTTAGGAGGAACACAAAATAAGGCATGGTATGGTAGACGAGTGTTCGTCATACGCAACACGTGACCCAACCAGCGTAGTCTACTAGGTTTCATACGCTGAAACAAGGTGTTCTCACAAGTGGCACCCAATACCAGATTCCCGACCTCCACATTACACACCCGGTCACTCCATCCAATCATAGCCATACTACGTAAATACCAATGGTCGAAAACCTCTAGCGGACAAACATCCTACACGCATCCACACGGATATTCCACGTCTCGCAACCGTACGACAGAAATGAACGCACTGCAGCACAGCATGCAACGACCTTTCAACTTCAGTGAAATATAAGGCCGACGCCACAAGTGCTTCAGTCCAGCGTAAGCTGCTCGAGCCTTCGATATATGCGTATTTTTACCTCCACTCCCGAGCTACTATCGTTCGACACGCGGCTATTAAGGTAGGTCAGTAGATCGAAATTCGTTAGTTCATCTCCATCCAGTATCAAGTTCGGCGCTGCTGTCGTCCAGTCCTGTAACAGTACTTTGCACTTTGAAGGTGCAAAGCACATGCCAAAGCGAGCAACCGATCTCGACAGTCTATCTAGTGCTCGTTGTGCATGGTCCGCATACTCGAGCAGGCACACGATGTAGTCTGCGTAATCTAGGTCGCATAGCTTCCCTCCATTTCCCAGTTCGACTACAACATCCCGGACACCTCCTAAACCATCTTCCATCACCTCGTCCATGACGAAGTTGAACAAGAATGGAGAAATGGGACACCCTTGTCGAACGCCACTAGTTGTTTCGAATGAAATTGACAGTTCACCGTATACCCTAACGTGACCATAGGTATGCGAGTACAATGCTCGCAACAGGTTCACGAACTGCGTTGGCATACCCTTCCGGTGGAGAGCATTGAATGGTGCTGTCCGATCCACGGAGTCCAAAGCACCTTTCGAGTCGAGGAAGACTAAGATCGTAGGGCGGCGGTGCATGTGGCTCGTTTCGAGTATCTGCCGGAGAGTGAATATCTGGTCGATACAACCTCCACCTGGCCGAAATCCGGCCTGTTGCTCGCGAATCGGTGTCAAACGGCGCGGCATTATCGAAGCCAACAACTTGGTAACTATCGGAAGTAAACTAATCCCACGATGATTGCTGCAGTCACTCCGTGTACCCTTCTTAAAGATGGGCACAATCAGTGACTCACCCCACGATAGCGGGATACGCTCCTCATTCCAAATATCACGAAGCAAGGAGGTAAGTGATTTCATCAGCAGCTCTCCACCCAATTTGAAAAGAACTGAGGGAAGGTCGTCGGGACCGGCAGCTTTTCCCCTCTTCAGAAGCCGAATATTCGACTCCACTTCCACTTCCGTTGGGGATTCAAGTGACACCTCCCAAGGATTCACAGCTCCAGACGTCCGACCAGATACGATTGCGTATGGCCAGGTAAACTGATCCTTGAAATGCTCTGCCCAACGGTCCAGTCTTTCCTGTCTATCATGGATGAGCTCTCCATTCTTATCGCACACGACTTCACTAACCGAAGTTCACTGGTGCCGTCCATCGCTGTCGCGTATAAGCTTAAACAGTCTTTGACTGTTACCTGAAGCGGACGCCACTTCTATCTCTTCGGCTAACTTAACCCACAACTTTTCGCGGTCATTCCTAAGGCTTATGGTCAACTGACGCTGCAACTGCCGACGCATCTTATCCACTTCCTTGCACTTGTGCAGCTGGCGTTTTCGCTCCATTAGACTTAGGGACGCTTGCGACATCCAGTGTTTTCGATGAACGCTAGATCTAGGACCACAGGCGAAATCTGCTGCCAAATGTATTGCGTGCTTAATTTGATCCCACTGATCGTCTACATTGCTGCTCCTTGGTGTTCTTGGTTCCTCGGACAGTTTTTGTTCGTAGCTGTTGAGAACAGCCGAATCAGACAAACGTTCGACAACCAATCGGGTTTGTGGCCTGCGTCGATGGCCATTCAGCTGCAGCAAAAATCGCATTAAAACTAACGCATGGTCCAATTCGACGTACGTGGTCCAGTATGATCTACAGTTCTGGACAGAACTGCGCCAACGGTAGCTAACTGCGATATGGTCAATCTGACTCAGTGAACCTGTCGAGTTAGAACGCCACGTCGCTGTGCGACGCGAACTGTGTCGGAAATTCGTACTAGATAGGAATAAATGATTATCTGCACAGAATTGGAGAAGTCTTTCTCCGTTGTCTGTTCGCTGTGCAGGCAAGGCGCATCGCCCACCTAAACAAGACTCCGATGCACTCAGTTCTCTAACTTTTGCAGTGCTCATAAAGGAGTCGAGATTCAGTAGCTGACCGTAATTAAGAAAACATGGGTTACCACATTAAAAACCACTATCTCACAGTCAACCGGTGCCAGTACCTAGTATGTTATCAGTGAAGTATTATGGATAGGCAAAGATAGGGGAAGAGGCCGTTAGATCTAAGATAGGTTGAACAACTGAGGAAACTGAGCAGTAGCATACTTGTCGCTATCCATGCCGTTCGAAATGGGTATCGCAGTCCTGATTATCCTGCGAGACGTGAAATTCATGGTAAATGGTGGATGATTGCTGCTGCGGAGTCCAGCTATTAAGCAGGAGAACCACCAGGGTTCCTAACTAAAGGATCTGGTTTTAACAGGAACCTGTCTGCAAGGCAGCAGGGTTGGCCGATCGGAAGCCCATTTCCCTAGATCAATTATTCTTCTGCTATCTATCTATATCTGAAGAAAGAGAGGCGAAGAATGCAGCGTCATTCTACCAATCCAATACCATTTTTATAATCTTGACCCACAAGGAATCTGTACAACTCCGTGTTTAAGAGTTAAGATTGTTAGTACCCCTTATCGGCTTTGGTATACGCTGCTTCCAGTGCAATTATCTACAAGACAGGACATAAAATATACCTGTTTTCCCCACTCTGCAGACTGCAACTGCTTCGTATGCAAAATAGCCTGTTGTTGAGGCTTATCTCCTTCCGATTTCTGCCTGAATCAGCTAACCCCATCGATAAATAAGACCTTACCAGCCTGTCTATAAACAATGTGCAGTGCACATACAGGAGGCCAATAACTGGTAGGTAATGTAGGGTTGTAGATGCAGCTCCTCCGTAGACCAGCGAGTAACTGGGTCTGCATCTAGCCAATCTGCAATGAGAAAAAACACTCGACCATAGGTCAGCTTGAATACCTACAGTAGTCACGTTCTTTGGCGGCGGTATACCAGTGTGTCCCGGAACCTGCTATCAAATGGCGCGTAAGTGCACGGTCGGAAGCGAACACAGCCTTGTGCTGTTATTTATTGAGTGTCACGTTGACCTTCACGTTTACCCAGCCTTGACTCATGTAGTTTCCTGCTTCCCTCCTTTCAGATTCGAGTATCTGCAACTACCCGCAGGTGAACTGTTCAAGTATACTGCGGTTTGCATCTTGGATGGCAGGGCCAGCACGGGCTAATTAAGTAAGCTTCGGGTGATCACCGAAACTTGACAGTCGACTGTTAAGTTATCACGAGCAAATCGCTTCCTATCTATTAGGGGCGGGGATCAATTCGGTGAAATCTTACACTCGAACTTCTATCACTTATGGATCTTCACTAAGATATATTAGTCGAACAACCAAAGACGAACATGAACGCATTTTGCTCACTAGCAGTCCGTGGGAACCGAAAAATTTATAAACGATATTGCACGACTAACTTCCGAGCAATGAGCTTTCTAAAAAGTCCTTGTTTTAAATGAAAAACGATTAAACTAGCACCTAACATATGAAAAATAACAAAGGATAAATCGTATTCAAAAACTTCCTGTAGCAAAGCCGTTTACTTACCGATAAGGTGGACGCTCAAAATAAGAACCGTTTCCGCTGCAAAAATGATATCGCGGCCTCAGAAAGTAAGCCAAACGCGCGAGTGTTGTCGAGCCATTTTTAGCAAGAACTTCACACTCTTCTGGAAGGGATATTTGGACGTGTTTTTCTGCTCCTAAAGGCCATTGTGAAGTAAGCAACAGGTCTACTCCTATGAAGCCAACATTTTCAGCTTCGATGGCCTTCGAAAATAGCGCTGAGAGTATTCCAGGGTCGTCAGAAAAGGAACATTCCGGAGTTGAGAAATAAACAACACGTAGGCCCGAAACCGTCGTATACATTCCCTTCGATCCTTTGAAATAATTAAACAATCGGAAAACCCACCAAGGTAGGTGAGATTTTCACAGAGTTCACATCCATCTTCCGCGAAAACAGATTTTAGTTCGCCAACCAAAGGAGCAACCAAATATGTCGGTAACGGCACTAAGGAACTGGTGGAAAAATTTAATATCTTACATTTCAAATTCCCATCTTTTAGACTATTAAAGTCACTGAGGTCCTCGCCGAAAAAGTCACCAACGCAGAACATCATCTGATGGAAGACCGTATGTTATGCGGACTAAAGTGAACTAACATCAAAACCACCAGCCGACTTCATGACCTTTGAAACTCTACAGCATAAGGCTTTAATCTTTCCTCGGACGTCCCCACAAACGAGACTAGAGGAGCAACTAGAGACAAAAGTCGCTTAAAATCATTACATTTTCTGAGAAACTGGCTGTTCGTGCATGACCTTGAACTCAAATCCGTGCGTTCCGTTCAGTGCAGTCTGCACTGGGCAGAGTTGACCGCCACGGTCAATGGGCTTCCAGATCGGTGCGTAGTCGATGAGCTTCCTTGGTGTTAAAAACTGCACGAAGTGTCATTTTTTTCGTTTTCCGAAACGCGGTTTTGGGATTACTATCATGCCTATGCAGTTTGGCAAAGTTGCACGTTGCACAGGAAGGGAGACGAGTTTCCTCAAGCAAGTCAGAGAATACCATATTCTGGCATAGATATGGATCCTCTCTTGAAAGCTTCCGCCGATATGCAACGAAACAGCCTCGGGCAATCTGTTCCAGGGCTGGACAACCCGGCCCTTAAAAACGAGGCCCCGAATTCTAGGCCACAATGGCTCATTCGTGGCTACCCCCTCTCTACCATATATGGAAGCAGGCACAAAACGATCAGCATCATTCATCCGCGTTAGGTCCTTCGTTGCCTCAAATTTTTATATAAATTCCCTTCAGCTTCCTGTACCTTCCACTTTGTCGAGATCCCGGCTCTCGAGCTCTTTTGGACGCACCTCTTTCCCTAAATCACTTTGGTTCCAGGACTGAACGGAAAAGTTATCATTCATCTAGTTTCTTTCATCAGTGAGCACCTATCTTCCTCTAGTGATTCAGGTTGCTGCGACCGAGAATGCTCAGTTAATTTTAGTCCACCTCTCTATCTCTTAAGTACTCACATTTGTAGGGCATGACACCCAGCTAAAAAGCACCATTTAGATGTGAACTCGAGTTGTGCGATCAAATGGCATGACCTTTCTGAAACACCTCTGCAGCATTGCTGCCGGCTCCGACGTACAATTTCACACAGGTGGATCTGACCGCCTTCCAAACCCAAGGCCTTTGCACTCTGGTCAGGTACATCCACAAGCAAGGCGAAGACGAAATAGACTGTCCGGTTCACAGTTTCTCTTGACAATTGCTGCGTGAGTTGTGTGCGAAATGGGAGCGTTGTACAGGAGGTGCGGTGGATGTTTCGGCCCCAGGGATTTCTTTGTGAAGGGCCAATGCAATAAGTGGAGAAAGCGGAGCGTGTTATTACTGACGAAATTTCGACTTAACCGCGGGCCTCCAAACGGTCCATGGCGCTGTGCTTTTCGCCGCAATATGCTAACAGCATCTTTTCAGAGTACAAATTATCGCAGTCAACATGTTTATCCTGTTAACTACAGATGTTTGTCTATGAATGGAAAGACCACTATGCATTCCGGCTCAAAAAAGCAAAATGTATTGAAAACAAACCACTGTTTCACCTTTTGTCGCTGCTCATACCCGGTAATATCGGTAAAATATGCAAACGTTTTTGACCAGGGCTCTATATGGATCGTGAAGGCTGAAGTTTGGCCCGACCTGGATGGAATAACGCAAGGGGTGGGGGAAGTTTATGCATTATTTCGCATTCTATTATTCAAGGTTTCATGCGATCGACGGACATTGTGTCGCATAGACCGTCGACGTCCAAAATGGAGGTTTCAAGGGTCGTCTTTTACCGCGCGAGCGCGCTGACAGGCTTTGTTTGCAACGTTGATCGAACACCACGAAAGCTGACGAAAACGTGAATTGCGTAATCCAGCACAGCCAAAACATACCCAGAAAACATTTGGTCATTGCATGGACCAGCTTGAAGCGCTTGTATGTGACGTGTGGGTTGTTTGCATGGTCAATCACAGTTGAAATGCATCGGCCGCAACAACGCTAACAGCTTTCGAAGAGACAAACAACACAATCAGCACGCGTACGTTCCATACGGCGATTAATGAAGCACCGCATGTTCAAACCAGCTACCGGAATCATCCATCCCTCAAGCGAATCCTCTCCCGCCAGAATGGTGGTATTTAGGCCTTCATGAAATTGTGCCACTGAAGAGTTTGCCAGTGAAAAATTGGCAGCTGGCCTTATTTAGTAGTGCAGAAAAGTGAAGATGAGACGTTCCCATAGCTTTGGCAGCAAACGCTCCGTTGATTCGATTTCGCTACGGCTCTCTAATTCCCACCAAATCTACTAAGAAAGACAATGTCGATCTTACGAAAAATTGACCTGTTAATCAAATACAAACACCTTACGTTCGTATTCGATGGGCGACAATCGCTTATCAATCATTCTGCTGTCTAATTTGATCCCTGTGCGCTCATCGACTTTCTTGTGCGGCGCTTTTGCTTCTCTTATCGACCGGCATGAAAAGCGCAAAGTCTCCGCAGGTGCATTGATCCCCGTTCCCAGTTATTACCCAAAACCCTCACATTTCTGATCTGCTTGCAGCGGCATTTGAGGTAAACTTAGAGACTCCTCGCCGAAACATGTGCTCCTATCGATTGTGACGTTTCCGGACACGCTGACTCTTTTGGCCACGGAAAATTGTGCAACGCTCATGGCCAGCAGATAAAGCAGTTTGCACAGTAAGTATTCCGAATAAGCCGCGAGACTGTGAGAAGTCATTACAAGATCCACAGGTTTGTGGTACAAATCTGCGTCGTAGGCTGGGAAATGAACCGACAGATCTCTAGTATGTCGACAGCCACACACTGCGGTACACCGTTCCTAGCTGAGTTTTTCTCGTTTTTGCATTTGGGAATTTGTGGCATTCTTGTAGCACTTTTAGCTTCATAAGAGCCTTCTACTTAGTTGAAAATTTTCCCTAAATTTTTCCGAGCATCAAACTTTGATTTCATCTCTCATAAGTTATTATGGCAATAATTGTTTAAAACCAGGACGATCAAATTTTTAGCCTTGTCCTGAACCTAATTTGAATGCCTTTTTGCTGTGTATCATATATTCCATCCGTGTATCGGTTTGCTTTTGAGAGCAGACTTACTAATCGTCCTGTTCACTTATTGGCTCAGCTGCACGCCCCTGCGCTTCCTAACGCCCTCCCGTTGTCTGTTACTGAACTTTTACAGTATCGCGTAGCAATTCCAGACGTTCCTAAAACTCAGCAACCCCTACTATGCCTTCACCAGCCGAAACAAAGCGTCTTCAGCTCTGCGCAGGTGTACTAAAATAAAACCATGGTTCTCATTAACTCAAGCGCAGTCTCGCTTATCGACATATTTATTTATTCTGGTTCCAAGCTCTGGATTTCCCAAAAAGACAAATGAGGCTAGAAATCAAAGTCAAACTGCCGCTGGTAACCATCCTAATTGACCCATCTAATGACACCACTGCCGGCTATCTGCCTGCAATAGGGCACATTTTGATTCCGCAACTACAGAAGCCCAGAAACGCATCACGAATGTGAAGAACGCTGTGGTCTTTAATATACCTGACCGCCTCTCATTGCCAGTGGTCCAACCTAACAAACTTAAAGCTCGTAGTGTGACGCACAGCCTTTGTCTGTTCACCAGGCTCCGGAAATCCCAATCCAAAATAACTGCTCAATTTTATTCCAATTTCGTGACGAATTATTCGCTAACGAGTTCGTTACAAACAAGTCGACCATTGCCAATTACACGCCTTTTGAAAATATCCGGACGTTTAATGATGAAGCTGTCTTCCAGAGAGGGATACTGTGGTCAAAGAAGTTAACCAAAATTTCTCAAGTCGGCAAGACTTCGGTTGTACCGGGCGCGCATCCTGTGGGCTGTAGACTACTAGTTCACGTCCTCCTGACGGGCAAAATCCAGAGCCCATCGCCATGGATTCAAATAACCTGCCTTCTTCCTGCGATAGACTACACCACCCTACATCTTCCATTATCCAGAGCCCGGTGCGCACTACCGAGACCTACTTTCAAGTGGTGGTTACTCACCACCCCTCAAAAATTAAGCTCTTAAACCATTTGCGCAATTGGCCTCTCCCGTGTTTACGCCGTCGAATACCCGGCCCAAGCCCCTCACCCCACAAACCTATCACCATTCCACCTAAAAATAAATCCACTGATGATTGGGATACCCCACCTTTACGTGCATCCGTTGCGAGAGCAGTGTACCCAGGACTCCATCATCGTTGGTCGCAGCCAGTGCCAGTAGACTTGGATGAAACTCACTCCCACTAGCTCGTCCTGCGCCCAGCCTAAATCTGTTGAATCCCGCAAGTAACGCATACCACTTACCTATCTAATTAACCACAAAACTCGCACGTCAGTAGCAACCCTCCTATTCCGTTAGGCCAACTTGCCTTTGCACCTCGACCGCCTAGCACTCTCGGAAAACTCAACTCGAGACAGCCAACACGGCATGAGATTTGTCAGGTTGGGGGGCCTACAAATGCAAGGCGAACTAACCACCATTCACAATCACGAAGCAATTGGCCCACTGTAGCCATGCATCACACCCTCCTTCGGGAACACAGTTGTTACCTCCTAATGTGATACCAATGCCCCTCTGTGTTTAGGGCCCGCAGCTTATCCTCCTTACCTCGACCTACTCATTTGAGTGCATTCCCTTCACTCTGATGCCCTTTTCCTACTTCTGTACCCCCAAATCTTTACCCCAAATATCACTATCCATATGAATTTTCACGATTTAGCTATGGTTACCCTAAGGCTACCGGGCAAACTCTAGATAACTGTAGTTCGCCCTTTGACCCACAACCTATCATGAGCCCCCCTTCTCAACCCACTCCTGTCCAGCACTTAACTCAATTGCTCCAACTACCAAACACTGCTCTCCTCACTTTTGCGAAATACAAAAGTAACGTCCAAAAATACGTGAACGTACCTAACAGCCGGCTTTTTCTTCAGCATTTTTCAGAGCCCCTCCCATTATCCCCTTAGATTGCCAATTCCGTCTTGACAGTGAAACCAATCGACCGCCTAACATTGCCTTACCCCCAAGGATATCGTACCATAACCCTCATACCGGCATCCTCTGAAAACCCAATCATTAGCTGCCAAGCTTCTTCCATCAACTTGGGTTATAGTTCACAAACCCCTGACGTTATCCCGGGCTGGCCAATATACTCAACTCTACCACATCTAATCCCTCATCGCAGCCATACATAACCTGAACCCCCAGTGTATCCGTCCGGTACTTGAACACTACGGACCCCAATTCTCGGATATCATATGGACTTTCAGGTTCCAGTGAAATTTCTTCATTTTTCCCATACTCGCGCTCACTAACTCATAGAGCAAGCTAGCTAAGACCGTTGGCAGCCAAAAACCCTTACGGTATTATCCCAATAACAGAGACTTCTCTAACAGACCAAAGCTCCATTTTGTTGGCATGATACATTCTCTACCGAATCAATAAATCAAATCGTAGAAGAGGCGGTTCCCTAGCCTGCTTAAAGCAGCCGCACACATCTTCCACTCTCCATCATCCACTGCTCGATTCTATCCCCGGCACGCTTGGGCTTCACTTTCAACTATCAAAGCACCCAGACCACACAGCATACGTTTACCGACCACCTAACACGAATGGTTCTGATACCTCTCGACTCATCCAAGCCATGCTTTGTCATTCACGACCCTCTTCCATCCGTAAGATAATTGCAAATTAGCTCAATGTCCGTAAAATTTGTTGGTCCTTTTTATCTGCCGCACCACCGCTACTCGACTTTGTTCTTCAAGCTCACTTTGAATTAATGACTGAATACATGACCACACCCACAAAAGTTTTGTAATATTTTTTGACTTCGTTTTTACGCCTAGAACTCCCAATGTTTAGGTTTCTTCACTAAAACCCTTCGCTGGGAGTTATCTTAAGATGATGATGTGTAGTTTTCCTTTTCCTGACAAACCTTCCTCGCCCATGTGCAACGACCATACTGTATTCTCCTGTACGTAGACGCGATGGGAAAAACCCTTGAAGCTCTGAGAACCTGTGATTGGTCCAGCTTCTTTTTGTCGCCTGACCTGAAAAATACGGCAGACCACCACTACTCAAAACTTGTTTTCACCACCAAAAGCCTATCCAATCCGTTCACTCAGAAAAATTCAGGGGGCCTAGTAAGGTTTGTCAGCTCCAGATGAAGCGTGTGACCGCTCAGAAAATCTTTAATATAACAGGAGGCTTCCCGCTGCTGATGCAAGCTACCCGCCTGCAACAAGAATTCCTTGTCGAGCCCGAACCAAGGTTAAAAAGCAGGAAATTCTAGTTGTTTGGTAGCCTAAACCAGTTCGATGACTTCCCTTATATTCAAAGCTCGTTCGTTGCCCAAATCGTCAGCATTTCCGAACTTCATCATATTTAACGGCTTACGCATAGAGTCCACTGCAGTGTGCTTGTTTTCCCCCAACCCTGTGGTATTACCAGTGAGGTTAGTCAGGTTGGTGTCCTCGGTCGTCTTCCATTCCTGCTATATATGAACGATGTCTTATTTGTCATGACACACCAATCTCCTTTGTAATGACATTAAAGTAGTTTGCTTCTTTTGAAACTGATCCATTTAGCTTCACTCCTGCACTTATCCATGAAGACCTAAAGTCTCTTGATAACTGGTGTTCCAGGCGGCTTATAAAGTTCTCTACTGACGGGGATTCCATAATAACGTAAATGCCATGCTTCTCCGGGCTTCGTCTCCATATACGGCATGCCTATTTTTGCATCACACACGGTTAAGGATTTAAGGCTATAATATTCCTGCTCTTTCGACTTTCATGAGCAAGCCCACCAACAAACCGCCGCAGCCAAAAGAACAGCTACAGCAGTTTTAGGTGTATTTCGCACTGAAGATTGTGGGCTAATCACCTTCACGTCTTGCGGCAGGTTCACCTCTAATATTGTCCGATTATCTTCACGCATATGTGCAAAGTTGGTCAAGTCAGGATCGGTAGCGTGCAGCAGGCGTCCACCAGAATTCTAGAACCTTCATCTATCCTGCCCCACGGGGCCAGATGCGAGATGCTTGGTTTTGAATCACTACGGCTTTTAATCTTTGTGATAATAATGTTCATTCTGCTAAAAACAACATACATGACACTAGCAGTCCCCGTATCCACTTCACAGTAGATCCGGTTCGCTAGAATTACGCTTGATTCGACTATCGATCGAGGCAAAATTATTCAAATTGACTTACCCGAAACTGTGAAACAAACTCCCCAGTTCCTTTCAATCGCGCCCAAATTTAGCCCAGGCCAGTGTCTAGATTTGCTGCACCTAAATAACCTGATATAATATGAAATTGGACTAGGTGAGGCCCACGAAAATGGCTCAGAATTCTAGCCCATGACTAAATGCTGACTGGGTTCACCTTTTGCTATCCCACTTTCTTATAAGTCCACGCTAATACATTTGTTTATCTCCCTCCTCTCTTTAGTGGATATATCCTCGTCACTACTGGCTAACCACTGAGCCATCCTGAATGTGGTTTGACCAAAATGTCTAACCTTTCTGAGCGTGGACATTCGGTACGCAGTTCCCCGTCGTGAGTTTTCATAGTTTACGTTTTTTTAGCGGATTAGCGTTATTCTAATATTTTCCGCAGATTTAAATCCATTTTCCAAGAGAGAAAAATGAACTTAGCTCTACTGAACATTAAATATTTCATTACTCGCTGATTAACCATTCCACTATTTCTTGTCCGTGCCTGTATTGCCACGTGCGCAACTTAGATTGGACTCCAATTCAAAAGATTTTATACTTTATAGCACATTTCATCTGTCTTTCCTTTTTTTCTGGGATTAGACAAGCCCATTGTTCTGTCTACTCATTTTTCTATCTGCGTGTTTCAGATGTCTTACAATCATCCAGCTGTTCAAGCGTATCCTGTGACTCAGGATTTTTTGTCCTACTCATCAACATCCCATATTCTTTACTGTAGCTAGCCCTCATATCGGATATTACCTGTAATAGGGCACCGTTGGTTTATTAGTCCACCATCCGGACCATTCTGCACAAGCAAACCTATACAGCAGAAACTTCGAACTGCTAAGGAGCATTTAGCAAATGACTTTGCTTCTTTTAAATACTACAGTTCGAATATCAACCTAAGCTAATTATTACCCGAGCATTCCCCTGCCTCTTCCACTTATATCCTCCTGCTTCACATGGGCTGGAACTTCATATACGAAGTCAAAAGACACCCCCAGCCTTTCACCTCGGAGTTCCCTGGACAAGTTCCACTCACTAGTGGTCAGTGCACTACCAGCATATAAAATTACATTCAAGTTGGAAGCGTCCATCTATATCTCCCCTCTAGCCTCTCAACAAACGGCTGCACCTCATGTCTCATCAAATTACCTCCACCTCGAAAAGTAGGTTAGAAGATGACGAAAATGGTGTCATCTCACTTCGTCACGCGGACGACCCTGGCAAAGTCACTAATAACGAGCCAATGAGTGAGACTAGAAACCCAATGCCCTGCCCAGTAACACCAACTTCACGGAGCAGCACCACCAGCCTCCTGATGCAGACCACTCCCGGTCTACCCATAATTCTGGTCTATACGTGTTGCTTCAAAAGCGACCCCTACCCGACCTACGAAAAAGGTCTTCTCACATAAATCCCATCCTAACCGGATTATAATCGCAGGTGACTTGCCTTCCAATCCCACGTGTGCACCGTCCATCTAGCCTCCAGTCGGAAACCAGCCTAACTGTTCTCGCATTCCAATAAATGCAATTGCATATCAATTTCCTGAAGGTGGGTGGACGCTGGCGAAAGCACAACAGTTGGAAAACTACAGAAATTCGATCCATCGGGGCACCAAGTACACCCCAGACAGCCTCCACTTCTGCAAATGTCACGAATGGTTGCTCAGAAAAGAACCAGATCCATCAATCCGCCGCCACGATATCCAGTGAAAATGTTTTGTTATCAGCCGTCCAGCCGATTTCAAATCAACTAATAACTACTGCCTATTATCAGCCGGATATATCACATCAAACCCTCCCTAAATGCAGCATTCAACTTCTGTCTCTATGGGTCGCTCGCTGTTAACCATGGCCCGTGCTCTTCATACTTTAACTGCCATACCCCAACTGACAAGTGTTACGCTCTTCCCACTGTTTCCAACACCCCTATAAATAATAAGACCAGAAACCCCGCAATTTATGAGTCTTCAATTGTCTTCGTTAGTTCAAGCCGCCACTAATCCACCCTATACAAAAAATGTCGTTCCCCGCTCCAGTGAAATCCCACCCAGTCGCTCACCTCACCATCCCCTTGCGGCTAATCCGTCGCCTACAACGACTCTTCTCCATTCGCTAACCCACTTTTCCCTGAGAAGTGCTCCCCACCAGCTCGGTCCTTTCAAACGTTGTATTGGCACCCGCTCTAGTGGTTCCATCAATGTGGCTTCCCCCACTACGAGGGTCTACTTCCTTGGGACCAGCATCCTCTTGAACGAAACTTGGGTCCTTCGCCCAGCTATGTCGGAGATGACCACAACGAGTTGGCTAGACGAACGCAGTCATCCATAAATTAAAATTCCATCGTTGACCTTCGGCAGTGGACGTCCCGAATTCTGCATCGTCCCCTCCCATATTAAGTCCAAAATGGCTTCCAGCTATTCGCCGTGCTTCCACACAAATGTCCAACTTCTAACAATTTTGAATGTTCCTTCCAAGTCCAGTGCGTCAACTGTAAATCCACCGCCTCATCCTTTCTGTATTTGGGCCCATCGGGCCCCACTCCCGATGTTAGCCTCCCTACCAAACAACCGAGCACTGGCTGCACATCCAAATTTTCTCTGATCCCGCCTAACAAGCAAACCCTCCTGAGTATAATTAACACCCTGAAGCCTTTTGCATAAAATCACTACTATGACATCATTTTAGTCACTGAAACGTGGTCGACGGGATGCACGCCCTTAAACCGAATACTTCTTAGTGGCTGCAACTCCCTTCTAACGCAACGAACTAATTGGCATACAGATGGTTGCCAAGCTTAAGTTAAGCGTGCATTCTTCGCTTCATTGCCCCGACACCCAGTAATAGACAGGTTGCCTGACACTTCGTGGCTCTCTATCCGCATGCATAACTCTCTAGTTGACTTTGGATGTGCTTCTCGACTTCCATCATCAAACCACTTTGAGCTACCTCAACTCATCAAGGCGTTCGAGTGCGTCGCAACCATTCATGGGGAAGTGAAACTTAATGCAGGAAACTTCAATGCTCCTAATGTCTGCTGTTACACCAAGACTGTCCTTTCGCAGTTCTTTAGCTTCGTTCGTGAAACCCACGTAAGAGGATGGACACGGCACTTCGTAAACCCCACCAGGGGAAAAATATCTTAGACCCCGTATTCACCCACGGTCAGCCTAATATTGATACATGCGTGCTAGATAGCTCTACGAGTATTGGCCACAAGACGGTCTCCTGCTTTCTTCATATTCGTCCCAGATACCAAACATCTGCAACTGATGCCAAGTCCGTGACAGTCACCTAAAATGAGCAAACTTAGCTGGTTGGTCATCCGCTCTCCGGAACCCTGACAACTCTGACTTTTTCCTTTTACCTAGCTCCCGAAAAGCCGCCAACCTCTTGTATGCAAACTTACACTTTGTGGTTAAGGGCTTCACTCCTTACACAGCTCAACCCCGGCCAATGGGAATAAGCAGAATCTGCATCTATTAAAATAAGATTCCTAAACTGCAAAATATTTACACGTACACTTTAGACTTCTCCATATTCCTGAAGATAAATGGACTTCAAAAAGACCTGCTTGCTGCGTCCGAGGACCAACCTTGTAACCATGAACAAACTGCTCTTCAGCAATCGAATCTCGACCAGCATGTCGCCAGACTTCTGCGGTCCCGCACTATTCGCATCATATACAAAAGCAAATTTGATGGTCCGAAGGAAGATGCTGAAACTTTGAACTCATACTTCTTCTCCACCCTCATTATCGACATCGCCACCAATTTACCCACCCCCCTAGGCTAACAGATCAAACACTTTTGTTCATCGTGTTTAATAGAGAGAAAGCTCTCGCTGTCGTCCAATCATCTTACCGACCTGGCTCAGACGGTGTTCCCCCTGCCACATTCCGCTTCGGCAAACGCGACATTGCAATTCTTTTGTTAAACCCGTTTACTACCTCCATTTCAGCCGAGGTATTTTCCGTTCAGTGGAAAGTCTCCATCACTTCTCTCCTCAAAAATGGATCGCTGCACGACCCAACAAACTACCGCCCAATAAACCAGAACCCATCCTGGCCAGGCTCATAGAGGGGTTTGTCAAGCACCAGCCAACTGATGTCCTCACAATCAGCGACCTTGCTGAAGCATACAGCATGGGCCATTTAAATATAGATCCTATATTCATACCACATCGCCATTTTTATCCGGTCAACCTAAATATCGATAAGAAAAAGACCACTAAAATGATCATTCCCTGCGTGACCAAGGCGTTTGATCTTATGCCCCATGAACGATTATTACTGTGTCAATTTCTATGGCTCATCAGATCCGCTGCACTCTTGCTTATCCTTCTAACTCTATGACCTCTCCCAAGTATTTAATATCAAGGGAACCCTATCCAAACCCCAGGCAATCAATCATCTTAACACTAGCTGGAACAAATTCCAGACTGCTCTCTCTTCGGCTCTTCTCCAGGCTCGCCAATAACCACAGATGCAATGCAAACTATCACCGAAAGCTACACTGTATCCTTTGCGCCCGTTGTCTATCCCCGTTAGGAAGCTTCTATCCGTGTCTGACGCTCCAGTACCTGGCCGCGAAAACCTGAGACAAGCAAAGCCACGCTAATGACCGCACCCGGTGCCTCATCTCAAATGGGCCATCACGATTGTCCAAGCAGTTAATATCACTACTGAAATGCCGCGCAACCCCCCAACCTCCAAACCCGTACCGCTACAGAACGCTATAATCTCCAATATTAAAAAGGACAACACACAGTTCATTCATGGCAAGTGTATTTAAGGATTGATTGTAAATCTTACACGCACTGGTTTTCTTCCCGGCCGCATATGTCCGGTGAACATTCTTGTGGATTCCAGTGTCTCTCTGTCCACAATTCTTCATATATTTTCGTCCCTTAAATTGTCTGACGCCACCTTGAAGGTTTCCCGCTGTTTCAGTTTAAGCATTATTTTGACTGTTGAATGTTGTTGATTACCATCCGCCATCCACCTCATATGATATCCAGTGTGATTTCGACTCTTCTTCATCTCGCTACTACATCCATATTGATCTTCATCTTTACTATTTTACCCTCCTGATTTTTGATGAACTCGGCCACCTGACAACACCCACCATTTCTTCCTAGCCAAATTATGCGCCGGCGATGCGCACCTTTGATGCTTTTAAACATGAATTAACTCGTAGTGCGCGACTCATAGTCAGCCCCAGAAAGTTTCGGCGATAGATTGTCTGGCTCTGATTTGAAGCCCAATAACTTGTGATCAGCCCATCTTATTGCAGGTTGTTCATGAGAGCACAGACACTGCATTCCCACGACTAAATTTTTGTTTTACGATTTCCACTGCTCCGTCCGTGTGTAAATTTGATCTTGTCCTGCACATCACTCGAATTTCGAGAAGTATACCTATTATTTTTTTCATTATTACCCGAATGCAATAAGGGACTTAAACCGTCGGCATCAGTCTACTGCCAAGCAATCACGAGGTTCAACAGCATTCCGGACGAGAACTCTTTGATACAGCCAGTTTATGACCTCTTCCTCCACCGTTCGTTTTAAACAGTCATGGACCCCCACCGTCGCCCGGAAGGATCAAGTAGCTTACCAGGAAAAGCAAGGCGCCACTTCTGCAAATTCCTCCACCGCATTGCGCAGCAGTTGGCCATTTTCCATATCAGAATTTAAGGGCATGGAAATCAAATCGGATCGTGTAGAAATATGAGAGCGACAATTGGAAAGGTCGTCACGCAGAGGATGCATGGGATCTGAAAAAAATTTGTGAGCAGATTTCTCACATGCAAATAGGTGCAGATCACACAGGTTAATGGACATTTCAATTAGTGATATGAAGGAACCACGGATAATATTTCATAGTCCCGGCGAACACTTTTGACATCTTTTCTACGCAAACCTGGCAAAATAACAGCAAAGAAGAATTGGAAAAACACATGGGTTTGCAAATCAGGGGATGGTGCTCTATTTCCCTTTGCGGTGCCGAAGCCTCCCGATTTGAAATGACAACCGTCGGAGACAATTTATACAGGTAGAAATGTTAGTGGTCCAATTCTGGTTTTTATCGCTGGTAATCCATAGATATTTCAGAGAATCAACTCCGGTAAATGTTTTTGAGTCAATCAAAGTCGTTTCGGATGAGTGGGCTGACCGCGACAGAGAGAACAGATATTTGAAACATTTAGATGTGGTGAGATTTAAACCAGATTGTGCAGAGAAATCATGAACAGAAGATAGGCTGTTGGAAAAACTTTGAAAACCATCGTTGTTCGAAACGGTTTGAGAGAGGGCAACATGATTAGCATAGTTCAACATGTGAAAGCCTCAGCTAGCTGACAAGTCGCTGATGTAATTAGTAAAGAGAAATGCTGAAAGAGCAGCATAATTTAGCACTCCTGAGCTGCTAATCGACGGTTTTGAAGTTTTACCGCCCATTCATGTGCTTTGGGTTTGACCAGCAACGTAATCAGACAGCCATGCTAGCAAAGGCGTGGTAAAACCAAATGCTTCCGGTTTGCGAAGTAAAAGAGACCGTGGGACCGAATCAAATGCCGACGAGCAGTCCAGAATGGCGCAACACGGATTTCATTGATACCTTAAAGGAATTACAAATTTGGTGAATTGGGGAGACGACAGCGCCCAAAGTGGACCTGTTCGCTGTGTAAGCAAACTAAAATTGGTCTTCAAGAGGATACCTAGACGAACACACATGCTTAAGCGTAAAACGCCCTGTCAGTTTAAGACCAGAAGACGTTAAGGCGGTGGGTCGGAAACGTTCTGCCAAAGCAATAGAACTGACAGATTTTGGGATGGGTTACCAGCAGTCAGGGGTAGAGGACGAGGTTATGGATGGGTTAAAATAAAGAAGTATATGCATCCGTCACAGCGACAACATCAGGCTCCCAAAGAGCTGAAGACAGACTGTCAAGATCAACCTATGTGGTAATTCCAGTAGCGTGGAGAATGTCGAGCACCTTCTCCCTAGAAAAACTTGCACCTGTCAGATCACCACCCTGTTCAAATATGACTGGGGTATTAGTGGAAGAATGGATTAACGATATCGACATCCGCAGAAGTCTTTTTGTGCTTCCGTTACGTCCCGTACAACAGTTGGATTTCTTGCCAGAGGAATCGGCTGTTGTTCCCACTCAGGAGCTGGCTGGCGAATTCTATGTCGACGCGTTTGATTTCAGCTTTTACTAGAATGCAGTGGTACCGCGCACCCGAGTTATTACGGGATTTGTAGAGGTGCCCCTTGCGACTTTTTGGAGGTTCCAGATTCTGGGAGTAAACACGGCCATTCAAGACTAGTAATGTTTCCAAGGGGCAGTGGATATCACAGATTGTTTTGGAGTCTCCTTGAAAAGTTTGACACTGTCATTGCGCATGGGGTTCAAAAAAAATAAGCAGATGCTTGTGGAATAGATTTCTGAAGAAGGTTAAAGATTTTTAAAAAGTATTACGGTGGCGAGTTCGGATTAGGTGTGTTTGCTTGAGGTAATGAAAGGCTGACCGAGAGTATATCTTGGGCTTCAACAATAGCAGACAATGATCACCACTTGAAATTTGAGCACGCAGCTTCAAGGCAAATAAATCACTGTGGTTGTCAATAATCTAAAATGGGACCGCCTCTGGTGGGAGAAACGCGGAGGTCAGCCAAATCAAGCGCAGTCAGTGGTAGGGTAGATGCATGATTAAAATCACCCACAATAATATGCAGGCTGTCCTCAAAAAGAGGAACAATAAATACCAAGTCGGAGTCAAAAAAGATGTGATATGTTGTTTTGAGCTGAAGGAGGCAATATATAAGTTCGTTATGATTTTAATGGTATGGCGAGAAAACCCAGGATGACACTGCATCACGAGACAGTCAATTCCGTTTTATGAGTAGGTATAAATAAATTCGAACTTGCCAGACCAGAAGGAGTTTGTGTATGCTGCCCACAGCCTCCAATTAATCAGTGACATCCGGATTCACCCACGATTCCTGTATGCAGATGACACACATGAGAAAATATATCTGTGGTTGAAGTGCGAGGAAAAGATCGGATACTTCTGCAAACGGATGGCGGGTGCTAGTTACTCAAAAATTTTGAAAAGGAAATCATGGCTAGGAGGGTGTACTTAAAAGCTGCCCGCCAGCCACTAGGAGGGCTTCTTTCGGATGTGTAAGATCGATGGTCCTAGCGCAGATCTCCGAGTCCGATCGCTTAATCTTGACCATTGCGACTACTTGTGCATCACCCTTACTCGGCTGTGTACGACTGGAGTACTGACAACCCTGACAATAAGCCGGTACAAGGTAAAAGACGGTTGGAAGTGGCAATAGGTCGAGCATATTTTGACAGGTGCACCATAGCTGGGCGCGCGTAAGCGACGCGCAAGTAGCGACCGCGCTGAGCGGTCAATGTTTAGTTAAACAGGCGATCCGGAGGAGTAGCTCCATGTTCCGCTACAGGGTCTCCTTCTAGAAGACCACTGGAGAAAGGCTTTGATTGCAACCATACGGAAAAATTAGGAAACCGACGGATGTCATGGTGTCTCTCGCCGATGGAAAAAATAGACCGCTAATTTTATGATCCAGGGGATGTCAGTTTTTGGGAGCTAACCGTGTGCCGAACACTAAAACGGAGAAACACCTTTAGGAGGTGAACGCAAAAGGTCTGGTCCACCTGGCTGCGCCCGCACACCGATACGAACAAGCTGCTCGCCCGATGCGCGCCGGTCAAGACGGTAGATATGACCGCGTCCCACATTCAGGGATCTCATGCTCGCCAAAAATATTCGCCAGATGGAGTTGAAGACGGGTGTCTGATTCCGGGTACCTTCCATCCTCTGGTGCGTAATTGGTGTCGACCATAGGAACGTTGGTTGTCGTGCCGGAGTCGCTGTAGCCATCTCAGTCCTAAAGGCTCTTCTGAGATGAGGCAAAGCAAAAATATTTCTATAAACGGTGCTTGTGAGCACCGTTAGATGTCCAACTTAGTGGCCGGCGTCTAACAGCGTTCGGTGCTGCCTTTGCCAGTGTAACATGCAGGCAACATATCAGTGGGCACACATCATCGTGGCAACCATTTGTTATCCTGCTGGGTACGGATATGCAATTAAGAATGGGAAAAGATTTCAACAGTCTGATGCCAGAATGGTAAAGAATTCGTAAAATCGGACGGACTGCTTTGCCTTGTGGCAGCAACGGATGCTTCGCATATACGGTACTTCCGGTGCAATGGGTAGCGCTTTGGCTCTGTTTCCACCGGAAGTCTCCGCGGCTGGACTTGGCCCTTGAAGCAACGGATGCGTTGGTCTTCAGCAGGGGCGGTTTAATTTGCCTTCTTCCGCTTTCTTCAGCGCTTCATAACTGCGAGAAGGCATTATGGCGTCCCTATACAGAGACGTCGCGTCTGGGGGAAGTCGGCCAGCAGACCATTTGAAACGACCGACGACGCTGGTTATCCCGTAAATCTCGAACTCCAGTCCAACTAAAACAAACCATAGCTGAGGATCAAACGGCATGGAGGAAGGCATATAAAGAGTCAGGGGCCCCAATATTGGGTTTGGAGGCGGTTTTTGCTTCGCGGTCATGGCGTCGTACGTTGAAAAACTGACGAGAATGAAACTTGTTGAAAGCTACCGACAGAACAATGCAACCAGAAAAAAGCGCGTAAAAGCAGTCGGTAGAAAAAAACAAAATCAGAATTCGTCCATGAAAAAACAAACGGAAAACAGGAAGTCAGCGAATAGGACAGAGACTCACGTGACCAGTCAGTGACGCCATTCTCGCCAATTTGTAAGATCCATTTTCTTTGCGCGGATCTCTTATTCCGTTTGCTTACCCTTAACCATTGTGTCCACTTGTGCATCACCCTTACTGGGCTATGAACGATTACAGCGCTGGCAACCCAAATGCTGGACCAGTGCAAGGACAAAACAGTCGGAAGCGGTAGCAAGCTAAGTACATCTTGGCAGGAGCGCCCCAGCTGGGCGGGCGTGAGGAACGCAGAATTGGCGACTGCGCTGGGCGGTCAACGTACAACTGAATAAGCGGTTCCGGATGAACAAATCTATGTTCTCCTACAAACCGACTGCTAGAACATGTGGTTAGTAGTAATTATTTTGGTGGATTTAAATGAGTTCTTGAAGCTTGCTTAGTAGCTGCACATCCACAGCTGGGGCAGTGGCCCCAGGTGAGGGTACAAAGCGTATCTGTTGGACCTGATGCTGCATCTGATGCTTTTTCTTTCGGAAACAAAGGAACGCACGCAGCGTTGGAAGCTACGGGTACCGGCCGACGATGCACCAGTCTGGAGGCCTGAGCTGTTGGAGACCAAATTTTCATCCTGTGCACTCTAGATGCCGGGACCTCCGACCAACGCCAGTGGAATTCGACAACCCACGGCATAGGGACAGGTTCTAGGCATCAGCCGGTAGAATAAAGGTGATCACAAGAAGGGTGATTACCATAGAGCCCGATGGTACTGCCATAAGCAGGATCAAGGCTGAGGATGCAAAGGGGTCTCGCCAGGAATCAACACCGCGTGGCTGCAATTCCCCAAATTGGGAATCCAAAAGTTGGGTGAAAGAGAGCAGCTGTATGCTACTCCGTGCAGCAGCGCTGGAGGCGAACGTAGTACGTGGGTGCACCTTTGGCCACCAAGTCTCGACCCATACGCCAGAAGAGCAAAATAAGGAGGCTGAGAGCGCGTAAATGGGGCGGAGATCTCCATTATCACGCGAAAAAAGTGCGAGGGCCTCGGAGTAAGTCCCGAGCATGCGACACCCCTGTCCGTTCGGCGGCCGAAAGGATTGAGGGCGGGATTTAAGACGATGACCCACACGAATGCTGTAGGTGTGGGTATTAAGTGGCCAGAGCCTCAATTCAGGAATCTAGATGTGGGTGCGGCGATTGCCACCGAGACCTGGTTGTGGCAATAATTTAATGACGTGCGAGTATTCACTCTTTAGAATGGATAGAATGGACGGGCGGATGGGAAGCGGGACACTGATACTAGTGGCTAAAAAGTACGACGCACAGGAGGGCCACAAGCTGCATACCTCAAACATACAGGCCCTGGAAGTCATCATCGCGACTGGTGGCCTGAGGAGCTCGATTGTGTGTGTGTACCGGAGCACGGGGTCGATGCAAGTGGGGGACAGGAATCGCTCCTCTTTCTCAGTGTGGTTGCAGGGTATGCGAAAAGCTTCTCATAGTGGGAGATTTCAACGCCCCCGAAATTGATTGGATTTGTGCGACAGCTGCGGAAGGTAACTTTGGGCATCAGCTCTTGCAGTTCGCGCACGAGAGTGGGATGGTTCAAACGTTGCCCAAGCAACTATATGTAGATTCGGATAAGTACCTTCAACCCTTGACTTGGTGCTGACGAGAATACCGAATGATATGGGAAGATTTGAGTTAGAAGATCCAATATGTAAGAGTGACCACGCTGTAATCCATATGCGACCGAGCCTGCAGGGACTGGTAGCCCCTGATAAGTATGGCAGAATCTTCCCAGAAATGGAAAAAAGTAGACTGCTGGACTTGGGTATCCAAGCTCGATGGGAGGTAGACGGAGGTAGTAACTTCGTGAATTGTCAGTAAGAGGCAAGTAAGAGCAAACTGTTAGCAATAGCAGACTTGGTTGCACCCCTGCACAGAATCGAGCGAGGTGGGCTACCACTATGGCAGAGGAGCAGGATCACGAGAGCCGAAAGGCGGAACCGCAGGAATTTCGTGAGTTATAAGGACACACAAAGCTTCTTAACGTATATGGCGAAGAGAAAGGGAGTTTCACTCATCCAACGACAATGCCGAACCGCCTACGAGGAACCGATGGCTGGGGCCGCTAAAAGGAACCCCAAAGCTTATTCCAACTACGTGCAATCTAAGGCTGCTTCGCAAAAGGCCGTACGTGGAGTAAAAATCACCATAGGATTGGGTCAGCCGACGGTCAGGAGAAAGCCCACTATCTGTTGATATTGTTCCAGCCAATATGCAGGCGCGATCAAGGAACACAGGGACTAACGCCAGGTCCCGTCACCCCTTTGGTAGAGATGCCCAATAGAATAACCACGGAGGAAAAAGCGTGGGATAGCCTAACAAAAATGGACGCGTCGAAAGCAGCGGGGCCTGATGGGATCCACCCAGCGATGGTAAATCCGCGGGCGGAGGTCCTGGTGAGACCTTGCACCCGGCTCTTTAATCCGTCACCGGACGAGGGGCGGCTCCCTACGGACTGGTTGACGTGGACGGCCATGTCGATGAATTAAGGCGGGAACAGAGAAAACTGTGACAGGTATAGACTAGTGAGCCTGACGTCCATCATGGTGAAAACTCTTTAAAGGTTCCTTCGCGACAAGATAGTCGATATCCTAGACGCCAACACGTGGCTGATGATAGAACAACACAGTTACTGGCATAAAAGTTCCTCTCTGATCAACTTACTAAGTTTCCCTGACGAAGTCACAGGTATGATTGACAGAAGCGAATGAGTAGCAGTATGCTATTTGGACTTTAAGGAGGCCTTTGATTCCGTGAACCACGGGCTTCTTGACCAGAAAGTGAAGGCTTCCGGAGTTGATGCTAAGGTGAATAGTTGGATAGCACAATGTCTGAAGGACCGATCTTTCAGGGTGAGAGTCGAGGGGTATCTGTCCTGCAGAGGATTTTCACACAGTGGGGCGCCTCGGGGACTGACTTGGGCAACTGCCCCTCTATATGCATGTCAACGACGTAGTTAATGGACTGGAAACTTCGTGTCTGACGTTTGCTGATGACATCAAACTACCAGGGACAGCAAACAGTGAGGCTATCCAGAGGGATCTGGATAACGTTTACAAGGGGTCGGTCAGCTGAACTCGGAGAAATTTCAGCGGCCCATGGAAGGAGAAGCAAAGTATCCTTGTCACATGGGTCCGTCTGGGCATCGGGTCGCGATGGAACATATTTAGCAAGCAAAAGGCCTCGGAATAGTCGTGAGTGAAGGCTTCAAACCTAGTCCGCAATGCCAGAAGGCAGCCAAGAAGGCATGGGGTGCCTTAGGCCAACTTAAGAGGATTGTAGGATCTAGGACGCCTAATGTTCTTCCGCCAATGTTCAAGACATCTGTCCGGCCGCACTTGGGGTACTGTGTCTAGGCATGGAGACCATATTTGGTGAGAGATGGTAAAATGCTGGGACGGGTTCAGCGTGTTTTACACGGTGGTTTGGACATTTGAGGCACATGGGATATGAGGGGAGGCTGAGAGTGCTTGGCTTGTACTCCCTGGAAAGACGCAGGTAAAGAGGTGACTTAATGCAGAACTTTAAAATCGATAAGGGTCTGGCGGAGATACGGAGTCACAGCGGAGCCCTATTCCAGCTAAGGAGGAAGGAGACACTAAGATGCAACGGGCAAACGATCGTGCGAGAACACAACCACCGGGTTCAGGAGCAAATCATTTGTCACACGAGTGGTGAATGGCTGGAATAAGTTACCGGAAGAAGTGGTCGAGGTTGGGTCAGTGCGCGAACTCAAGGAAAGACTAAATAACTTATGGAAAGCTGTGTTTGGAGAGAGCAGTGTGTGAATTGAGAGGTTGAGGAGATTGTCACGAGGAAAGCATCTCATTAATTGTTTCCTCCCTTGTGGAAACTGAAGAGGGTTTTCCACCCTTCTGTTGTCGAAACACAGTCTGATCCAAGGTGCTCTCGGTGCAAGAACGTAGACGATCTGGCATCTCGCCGCATGGTCCTGGAACCTAAATGGAACTGGAACTGCACGCCGAACCAAACTGAGCTCTATGCGTGAGCTGAACTGAATTGACCTGATAATCGGTCTGGCGCGGAATTCTTTTCGTTGCCATACGGTATGGCTGCTCTCGTAAGTTTGATGACTAAGCAATTTCTTTCGCGCTTTCTCTCTGTCGAATGACAGCCATCTTACTATGCGGGACTTGAGAATGATTTCTCCTCCCATTTCGATTTTATTCCTTTTAGGAAGTGGAGTCTTTCCCTACTCGTTCTCCTAAGTATAAGGCTGGTGATCCTTCGCGAAAATACAAACGCGAATCTGAAAAGGATCTTGCAGATGCTGCGACTTTGCCTTCTGAGGGATTGAAGAACTATTATGCAGCTAAGATTGATGAGCATCAGTTTGTTGTCACGGAGAAACTGCAAAACCTCCGCCGACTGGAAGCCCAAAGAAACGAACTCAATGCTAAAGGTAAAAGAATTTGTTCCTAACTTAGCTCGCAGTTCGCATGTTGCGCGAGGAGTTACAACTTCTTCAAGAGCTGGCTTCTCATGTCGGTGAAGTTGTAAAAGCTATGGACAAGAAAAAGGTCCTCGTGAAAGTACAACCGGAAGGAAAATTCGTTGTTGATATTGACAAGAACATCGACATTTCACAGATATCTCCTAACTGTCGTGTGGCACTTCGAAACGAAAGCTACACATTGCACAAAATTTTACCGAGCAAAATAGATCCTTTAGTGTCCCTCATGATGGTGGAAAAGGTGCCCGACTCTACGTACGAAATGATAGGTGGTCTGGATAAACAAATCAAGGAAATTAAGGAAGTGATCGAGCTTCCCGTCAAACATCCAGAATTGTTTGAAGCACTTGGGATCGCCCAGCCGAAAGGCGTCTTGCTTTACGGTCCACCAGGAACAGGGAAAACCTTGCTTGCGCGTGCTGTCGCGCACCATACAGAATGCACTTTCATTCGCGTGAGGTAAGCTGGCTTTTTTCTCAGCTCCTACTTGCAAGTGGTTCTGAGCTAGTCCAAAAGTTTATCGGCGAAGGTGCAAGGATGGTTCGCGAGCTTTTCGTCATGGCTCGCGAACACGCACCTTCTATCATTTTCATGGACGAAGTTGACTCAATCGGCTCCACACGTGTAGAGAGCAGCACTGGTGGCGACAGTGAAGTCCAGCGAACTATGCTTGAACTTCTCAATCAGCTTGATGGCTTTGAACCCAAGCAAAACATCAAGGTACTAGTTTTTTCGTTACTTATAGCTTTAGGTTATCATGGCCACCAATCGGATCGATATCCTAGACTCAGCCTTACTCCGACCTGGGCGGATTGATCGGAAGATCGAGTTTCCCGCGCCTAATGAAGAAGCTCGGCTGGACATACTCAAGATTCACTCTAGAAAAATGAACCTCACTCGGGAAATCGATCTTAGGAAGCTAGCTGAGTCCATGCCTGGTGCTAGTGGCGCTGAGGTGAAAGGCGTTTGCACGGAAGCTGGAATGTATGCGCTCCGGGAACGTCGCGTCCATGTCACTCAAGAGGACTTTGAGCTCGCCGTTGCAAAGGTAATGTGGCATTCATTTGACAGATTTTGATGTAAAAATTCGATAACCCCGTGAGAATCAGGCCCACGTAATAGTGCAACCCAAGCTTTGGTACTCTTACAAATTGGCGGACCCCGCTGTTGACTACTGGTTTATACAATTGACTATTGCCTCTGACTTGAATGTGTATAGTTGCTTAAATTTGCCGGACACATGCCGTCGGAACCATGAAGAAGCTAAAAGACAATGAGAAAGGAACAGAAAAAGGAAAACTCTGGAGTTCACTACGCATCTCCACGTCATCAGATGCCCATCGGACTCCATGGTCCAGCTCTGGGTTGAATACTCCCCAATCGCCCATGCCGAAGTGGAGTTCATTTTAAGGACCCTACCCAGAGCCGTTAACTAAACGGTCTAACCTGCCATCTGAGGGCCTCGTAAGCCTCTGGAGATCACTGACGGATTGTTAAGTCCATTCGCACTTCAGATATAGCTTGGGATCTCGGGTGCCCAGTACATCCCTCTGACACATGCCGGTAAACGTAGTCTCGTGTACTTCGTAAGCCGCCCATAATTAGCTTGGACTAGGGGTTTAGCTATTTACGCTGGGCTGACGACTGGAGGTTGGTCAGCTTGGTGGAGAGCACTGGACATTCGCCTTCGTTCTCGCACCTCAGTGAACACGTTCACCACGGGAAAGCAACACAAAATTTCCTTAGTAGAATCGTTTATGACACAGTTATTTGGGAGCATTTCTAAAAACAGCTAGTAGCCATCTCGGGGCTTTAGACACCCACTCCTGTCCGTGCTGAAAAAATTAGACCCCGACGTAGATTCAAATAGGAATAATTTGTCTGAGAGAGTACTGCTGCTCCCGCCAGTTTTATGTCAACTGACCATCTGAATGTTTGCTGATAGGGTGTAGAAACGAACCCCATCGGGTTGGGGTCCACGGGATCCACCCGGAACCACGATTGAAAAAAAATAGGTAACCGTGCTCTATGCCACAATCAGTAGCGTTCTCACATTCGAATTCCATTCCGTTCCATATAGATTTTTGGCTTATTTATTTATTCATTCCCCGTTTTCTCTTGAGTGGGTGATGTTGATAGACACCACCAACCAAGGCCCGTTGGTGCATGGTTAACGGTTGTAAGATTTGTTGGAATCCACAAAAAAGTTGAGTAAACTACAACTTGGGGTAACTGGCGAGAAGGGCGAGGAGAACTGTAAAGTATAAGAAGCTGAGCATTTGTTCCTAGGTCCGAAGAAGCTAAACCTGAATATTGCGGACAGGAAAGGGACACCGATGCGGCCGTCCAAGAACGAGCTACTGATTGCTAATTTGACGTTAAAAGAAATGGTCGCTGACTAACCACGTGGGCTATAATTGAACCTGGTTTGGAAGAAAACGGATCTCCATCCTACACGCAGCTGCCGTATTTATGTACCCCTTTCGTAATAAAACTGCATCTTAACGCGGTGTGACGACTTGTGCATCTCCATGACTTGACGAGCTCCACAGGACAGCGGATGGATTCCTGTTAAAAACCAAAAGCTATGGTTGGTAACTCCAATCATTCGGCTTCTTAGTGGTTGGACTCCCTAGCGGTACTCGTCTGTCGTTTCCCATGAATTCCACGACAAGTGTGCAGTTCACTTTTGTGGATTATGGATTGAAAAGAGTGAGCTATTTTGCCTACCTATGGCCAGAGGTCGTTAAGTGGATTGTGTCTCCCACCGAGAGTCAGGTTCGAATCCCGGATCCGCCGGACACAGTAGTCCGGCTGGTTACCACACTTGTCCTCATGTGTCCCTGTATGGTTCTCTGCCACTCCGGGTTTCAGGGTCATGATTGCCGGTCTCCCCACCCCTGCAATGGGCCTTAGGGACTATAAAATATGTCCCTTCCACTCCACTCATGCTTAAAGCACGTCATGAAAGAAACTTATGGCGTTTCAGCATAATTGAAGAAGAGGTCACAAATTAACTAGTGTTCAAAAAATCAGAGAAATCTCGTGTTATCATGTCATAAGCACTTCTGAAACAGTTTATCCTGCAAATGTTTTCGTGGTCTTGCTGTAAGGATGATAATCTTGGTCTCTTCCTCAGGTCGAATCGGCTAATGTTCGGGTGTCGTTGTCCTGGAGGCTTGTCTTTATCTTGTGGCAGCCACAATGTTGAGCTTGGACGCCGTTTTTTAGAACTGGGGTGCTCTTTTCGTGGGGTCCTCTCTCTGATTCTGGTTAAGATGACTCGGTCGTTCGGTACGAATGCTAATCCAACGCCTATCTCCCGGATCACTGGATGATCAGTTAAATAGAAAAGAGACCTAGAAATCCTAAGAGCCCGATTAGCTGGGAGCACACGACCATATATATATATATATATATATA
>LUCM01002541.1:0-25746 GCA_008360955.1 Fasciolopsis buskii | reverse complement strand
TATATATCACCAGGAGTGTGCATGGAAGCCGTTCGTCGAAGAGTCCACAGATGGACCACAACTGTGGTTCATTGATAATTCTTCGTCAGTTGGGCTGAGTCAACCTTAGAAACGAGGGCAGAATGCCCCAGATGCGTGAACATATTTTGTTCACGCATCCAGATACTACTTGCTGCTTCTATATACACATATATATGATTAGAAATATCTGCAGCTCAGGCTGCATATTTTGGAGGTGAGAAGGCGTGCACTGAGTTATAACGTTTATTGGATGGAAACGTCACAATAAACGTTATAACTCAGCGTACGCCTTCTCACCTCTAAAATATATGTATATATCTGCTTGTGTTGCCGAAATCGTTTAGCACCCTAGGTTTACTTTGTAATCCTAGTTGTCTGTTTTGTGTTAGTTTTGATATGTTTGTGTTATTACTATCATTTTTATTCATTGTAGGTTATGCAGAAGGATTCGGATAAGAACGTTTCAATCAGAAAACTATGGAAATGATGTGTTTTCTGTGGATGCCAGTTCTTTCATTTTGTACTCTGCTTTGCGTGCATCCAAATTTTGTAAAGGCGTTGTGAATAATCCCCTCGATTCACTACAGCATAGAAGCTTCTCTTCTTAAGCCTTTCGGCCCTCCGACATTCTTTACGGTGATGTGTAAACTACCCAGACATAATTCGTTGCTTTCGACCGCCTGTGGACACCTGGGCACGCCGATTATTGTAGCGCTTTCTTCAGTCCTACATATCTTTTCACCATGTTCTGCACTGCAAATAGAGGATCGGTTGCTTGTTCACCTTAGTTCACCTTGACTCGTATGTACCTTATGCACCACGAAGAAGTTGGAGAGCATGGCATAATTAAACGGAAAACAACGGAACACGATTGACCCGTGGTTTATATGAACGATTTATCTTCTGATCTGAGGTGAGTGGTGGTTACAAGCTTAGCTGGATGGACTGTCCAACTTTCTTTGCATCAGCCAATACCGTTCACACTTACATTGGGTTCAATTCGCCTTTTTGTTGCTCGAAGCTTTGCTGTTTTCATTGTTATTTGGTGGAGAGCTACAAAACCAATGTCTACAGTGCAGTTCTTTTCGATGGTGATTTTTCGACCCCATTTCTAAGCGTATTGTGACCACTCATCGGAAATCTTTATACGTTCACTGCCTTAAATCCAAGGACGGTGATTTCCTGTTGAAAAACAATTGAGTAGCATCGAGGATGTGTGCTGAGTCATAACTGGGCGCATACAATTAATTTGGTTTGATTCATTTAGCATAGGTAATTGAGAATCCAGTAGAGAATGTTATTGAGCCGACTGTAATAGTTGTAATCGCATACTTTTCAGCCGCGCATGCAACGAGTTATTAAGTTCATTGGAAACAACAATCGTGTGGCATCTCGCCTTGCTGTTTTAACTCCTTCCCCAACGAGATTATGGAGGATGCCTTACGGAAATTCCCAAAAGTAGGCGTCGAATTGACAGATAATAAAGATCTGTGAACTAGATTATACTGATGACCCTGACCGGTGATGGTTAAGTGGAATAAGTGTTTGTCACTAAAAAGATCAGTTTTGAATCCCATGTCCGCCGGGGACTTTGGTGATAGATGGCGGCTCGCTATCACCTGCTCGTTCTCACCTATTTTTTCAGGGTGACGGTTGCCAACTCTCACCCCCGTATAGTAAGCCGCTAGTAGCCAAGAAGCATATCCCTTCTACCAGACTCATGCTTCAGGCGTCAAAAATGTATACAACGTGCGCTAGGCAGATTCTCAAGGGCTGTAGCTCCAATCAGGATTCATCTTGCGCCCTGTTCCCATTGGATAGTCACTCTTCTTATATAAACGTGTAACTGGGGAAAGGCAGCTATCAGTGAGGCTTGCCTTGCTGTTTAACGCTGAATGATGATGAAGATTGAGGTCAGTGTTCCCGATTTTGATATTCGATGGAGAGGAGCTAGCAAGGGTTGATCGCTTACCTCGGCAGGTGTTTGACTATAAATGGCAAAACGATATTAGGAATGGCCACGCGTGCGTCCAACTTGCGCAGTGTGAATTGAACTGAAGCAGTAGCGTCGACCTAATATTTCGCTGAAATCGGGGGGTTATATGTACTCTGTCGCAGTATTTTCATCCTTGTTGTATGATTGTGTTGAAAAGGTACTCGCCACTTACAGTTTTCCGACCGTCGGTGTTTGCGTACTATTGTTGGATTGAGTAGAATGACTGTGGGTATGTAGTTCTAAGGTTGGAAGTCGTGTATTAGACACAGGTTCGGAGAATACTCAATCAAACTGAATCCAGTTTAGTATACTTTACCTGTTGGGACACGCGTCGTGCATTAACGCTGTCTCACGATCTGTTTTCCGTCCTAAGCCCCCCCCCACACCCAACCACCGAATGAAAGAAGCCCCATAAAAGACGGCAGACAAAGTACGAGTTTAAGATGAGTGTACGGCGAACTTAAGTAACGTAATAACATGTGATTCTACACCACTCTAAGTTTTTGTGCGTTTGGCAAATTCGAACTTCTGTTACTGAGACGTCCTTTTCTTACATCCCTGTGAGTTTACTTCCTACCAACATGCCACCGAAGTTCGTGAGCCTGCTGCGAGCATTGTACTTGCATACCTAAGGTCGCGGAAAAATATACAGCGAACTATAAAGTTCATTCGAAACAACTAGCGGCGTTCGACAAGGGTGCTCCACTTCATTCTTTTTCAACTTCGTCATGGACGAGTTGATGGAAGATGCTTCAGGATGCAGGGGTTGAACTGGGAAATGAAGGGAATCTGTGATCTAAATTACGCAGATGTCGCTGTATGCTTGTTCGAATATGCGGACCATGCACACCGTGAACTAGACAGGCTCTCGAGTTCTTTAGCTCGATTTGGCATGTGTTTTGCACCTTCAAAGTGCAAAGTGCTGTTGCAGGACTGGACGACAGCAGCGCCGAAGTTGGTGCTGAGCGGAGAGGAACTAACGATTGTAGACCGTTTCACCTACCCTGGTAGCTGCGTGTTGAACGGCGGTAGAACGGCAGTGGAGGTAAATACGCGTATATCGAAGGCTCGAGTAGCTTACGTTGGACTGAAGCATTTGTGGCGTCGGTCTGATATTTCACTGAAGTTGAAAGGTCGTGTGTACCATGCTGTGGTGCGTTCAGTTCTGTTGTACGGTTGCGAGACGTGGAGTATTCGTGTGGACGATGTTCGTCGGTTGTAATTTTTCGACTACCGATGTCTGTGTAATATGGCTAGGATTGGATGGAGTGGCCGCGTGGGTAATGTGGAGGTCGGGAATCTAATACCAGCTGCCAGATCTCAGAACAACTTGTTTCACCGCATGAAACTTAGTAGACTACGTTTGTTGGATCACGTGTTGCGTATGACGGACACCCGTCTACCATATCGTGCCTTATTTTGTGTTCCTCCCAAGGAATGGAAGAGGCCATGTGGAGGTCAACAGATGACGTGGCAACGCGGGATGAGAATATGTACAACGAACTCAGGTAAAGTAGGTGTCCCGCGTCTCCGTGGTTGGGGTCCGAAAGACTCGTCAACTAGCTGGCTGGCTGGAGACACTGAAGGATACGGGAGTGAACCGTGAACAGTGGCGATCGTGTTGTCATTTTCTGCCGAATAAGAATGATTGAGTGTTTGTGCAGTTAGACTGTGTTCAATTGTCTTTTTCCACCTGTGTAGGTCCACTCCCTGTTCCTCTTAGATATTTACTGTTCTTATGAAAACGTGACCCTGGGGAAAAGGCAGCGGTGAGTCGGGCTCACTTTGCTGTTTAACTCTGCACGATGATAATGATGATAGTAATAATAACAACACAGATCCCTCGAGTTGGTGTCTGCCAACTGGAGTTTTTCTTTTCACCAGGGCATTTTCTCAAGTCTAAAACTACCTGGTGCGAGTAGCGGTCTATACATCGAAACCGACAGTTTCTCTTCAATAACGACGTTGGGCACCAACGCAATTTAGCACCGTGACGGTGCTCCATTCTGGTTAGGGCGATCGAAATGTGTTTGCGGCTCACCCAGAACATCACTAAGATGAACAACGCCAGACAATTCACTGTATTAATGGTGCTTGCAGTGGTGGTAGAGGGACTATCTCAACCGGTCATCATCAGCCGAAGAGGAATGAAGAATTCTCAGAAATTTCTGGCACACCAATTATGCGTGGGTGGCAGACTTTTCCTCGATGGTTAAACTCATGATCGTTTAGCAAGGAGAGTGGTGTGGTGTTTACCGCGATTCGGATAACACAAAGGCAAAATGTGTCACTATCATCTTGTTGGTTTTCCCTAGCGCAGAATTTCGAAGAGTTTATATTTCATTTCTGGAAAACGACGGCAGTTAAGTTCCTACTTTTAATGATTTCTACCCGTAATGCAAGTCTTCCCATTGTTATTACTTGTGGATTGTATTGGAACCAGTTACTATTTACTACGGAGTTAGTTTATTTAAGTAATTGAATATCAATTAAATAGAAACCAGAAACATTTTGTCAGTAACTAGCTGACTACAGAATTAGAACTCAAATTAAGTTTGGAATACCAAACTCAGGCGTGCCTCTTATCGAATTTCGATGCCTCAGTTGGAAACACTCCCGAGTCACTGACCAGATGTGAGAGATGTATTGTATATATCGTGGTGCCAAAATAGCACTGATATGACAGTGGATCTGCGACCAAACCACAGCAGAAAATGCCATGCGGTATGTGCAACTCGAAAGCGAAGTTTTTCGAAAACGCGGCACCAAAGTAACTGTGTAGATCTCAACCCCGACAGAACAGATGCGATTGAACAAATGTCAGAAAATCAGTATTGAGCATCAAAGCAGATGGTAGGGAAGATGATATCCAAAAATAATCGATGCCACTACCGAGCAGTGGCTTTCTTGATTTTGGGCTATCGTTCAGTGAGTTAACTCAAGATGATTTGGTACGTCGTGTCATTTGAAAGGAAGGGTCTTTCTCTGACTTTCACAACGTAGTAAACAGCCAGGCAATTCGATTCAGAAAACCTTGAGTCTGTTCGTAACACAGCAATAACTGGTAACGAGTTAATTCGTTTGTAGATATGTTAGAACATCAATGTAGTTCACTCACCAAGCTGTGAATTTTGTGGTTTGCTTTATATATATAGGGGTTGATCGCATATTAGCTTTTGCTGTTCTTATTGTTGTTTTGTAGATTTGTGTGAATATACATTTTGGATGTGCCTTTTATGAGTAGATGGCAATACGTTCCCCGTTGTATCCGTGTTCTGACTACGCACTAGACTGCACGAGGTTCTCCTACGCCCTAATACTTACAACATAACATCTAGCGCCACCCACGGGAAACCTATCGTGCAGTCGGTGGAAGTAGATTCTGACTACATTTCCGGAGGATGTCAGGATCACTCTAAACAATTTGAAATCTGGTTTCACAGCACAATAAACTGAGTGGTGAAAAGACCATGGATTTCTTCCGACATTTCACAGCGAAAGATGCGGTTTAATAGAAAATCCGGTATTTCTAGAATTTCTGGTGTTGTTCTGATATGGGGAGCCTGACGCACTACTTTTGCGTCACTTCATGCTTGCAAATTTTGTTGCCACTCGGAGAACAACAGTTCAATGCACTAATTCGAGCAGAAACCGATATGTTTAGGCTTTTATCCTTGAAATTCGGACTCAAATGTCATTATTACGGCTTCAAGCTTAGTGACCATCGTTGAAACTATCTAATTTCTGAACAAAACCTCCCAACACTCTGGAAAAGGTCATTTCCTCGAAGGTATAACTGACGACTTCAGCAGATAGTGCAGTTTTCCTCAGCTCGTCGAATCAAAGAAATGGAATTAGCAGCTGCCCCAAATATCAGTCAAAGATTGTTTAGGCTTAGACGCGATACCGGTGGTCGGCGAACTTTGGTTGGTGAGGTCGCGTGCAATCGAAATGGCGAGCCCGTTGATGATAGATAGCAGAGATTCGACCATTGAACTGAACACTTCACGGAGCAGTTCGGCTGGCCGCACAATGAAGTAGTTGACCTGGGAACCACAATTTGAAATCCCTGGAAGGTTTCCCTTGACGCCCGGAGAGGGGTTGGAATAAAGTTGCATGTTCGACTTCTGTCACAACGAGACTACACCTTGACATGGTATGACTGCTTGCGTGCTTCCGTGATCCAACGAGCTACACAGGATAGCTTATCTCAAGCCGAAGATCCAATCATGCCTGAAAGGTCAATGGGTAGAGAGGCCTGACGAAGTGGTCTCCTGGTCCTCCAAGCCGAATGTTGATCTGAGTTAGCAGCTCAGTTGGAAGAACCAGCAGAAGAATAACAGATCCAGTTCTGTGCAGATAATCATTTATTCCTATCTAGTACGAATTTCCGACAAAGTTCGCGTCGCACAGCGACGTGGCGCTCTAGCTCGACAGGTACCTTGAGTCAGATTGACCATATCGCAGTTAGCAACCGCTGGCGCGGTTCTGTCCAGAACTGTAGATCATATTGAACCATGTACGTCGAATCGGACCATGCGTTAGTTTTAATGCGATTTTTGCTGCAGCTGAATGACCATCGACGCAGGCCACAAATCCGATTGGCTGTCGAACGTTTGTCTGATTCGGCTGTTCGCAACAGCCAGGAATGGAAACTGTCCGAGAAACTAAGAACTTCAAAGTGTGGTGGGATCAAATTAAGCACGCACTGCATTTGGCAGCAGATTTCGCCTGTGGTCCTAGATCTAGCGTTCATCGAAAACACTGGATCTCGCAAGGGTCGCTGGGTCTGACGAAGCAAAAACGCCGGCTGCCTTAATGCAAAGAGGTTATAAGATGCGTCGACATTTGCAACTCCATTTGACGATAAGCCTTAGGAATGACCTCGAAAAGTGGTGGGTTAGGGTAGCCGAGTAGATGGAGGAGGCGTCCGCTTCAGGTAACAGTCAAAGACTGTTTAGGCTTATGCGCGGCAGCTGTAAGCGACACCGGCGAACTTCGGTTAGTGAAGTCGTGTGTGATAGGAATGGAGAGCTCATCCATGGTAGACAGGAAGGACTGGGCCGTTGGGCAGAGCATTTCAAGGATCAGTTTAGCTGGCCATGCGCTGCCGTATTTAGTCCGACATCTGGAATTGTGAATCCTTGGGAGGTGTCACTTGAATCCCCAACGGAAGTGGAAGTGGGGTCGAATATTCGACTTCTGAAGAGGGAAAAAGCTGCCGGTCTCGACGAACTTCCCCCACTTGTTTTCAAACTGGGTGGAGAAGCCCTGATGAGATCGCTTACCTCCTTACTTCATGATATTTGGAACGAGGAGCGTGTTCCGTCATCGTGGGGTGAGTCACTGATTGTGTGCATCTTCGAGAGGGACACACGGAGTGACTGCAGCAATCATCGTGGGATTAGTTTAATTTCGATAGTTACTAAGGTTTTAGCTTCGATAATGTTGCGTCGTTTGACACCGAATCGCGAGACTAATATCAAAGAACCGCAGGCCGGATTTCGTCCAGATCGATTTTGCATCGACCAGATGTTCACTTTTCGTTATTTACTAGAAACGCACCACACACACATTGTGGCCCTACAATCGTAGCTTTTCTCGTCTTGAAAGCTGCGTTCGAATGAGTGGATTGGACGGCGCTATTCAGTGCTCCTCACCGGAAGGGTATCCCAGCGAAGTTCGTTAAACTGTTGCGAGCATTGCACTCTCGTACCTCTGATCGCGCGAGGTTATGCAGCGAACTATCAGGTTCATTCGAAATAACTAACGGCTTCTGACAAGGGTATCCCATCCCTTCTTTCTTGTTCATTTCCGTCATGGGCCAGATAATGGGGTATGACTTTGTTCTGCTTCCCAGTTGAGCTGATTAATACGCAACACAAAAGCACAAAACGCCACACAATAGCATGAGCCTGCGGCCTAGGGGGACAGCTTGGTAATCTGCCTTTTACGGAGTCGAATTGTGCTGAATTTGGATTTTGGCAAGTTTGCAGGCAAATTTACAGCCGGTCGGATAAGACGGGCAGATGCGACCATCCACCAGGCTGAAACGTGTACGAGGGCGACCGAATTGAGACGAGATAGAAAATCAAACACGATATCTCATTTTTTGGTTAACCAACATTGTTTGTCCGGAACGTTGCTGCATAAAAGCTTGTAAACAAAGGTCGTACAATGGTCATCATCTATTAGTAGACGGCATTACTCAATTAAGAAAAGTCCGCTGCGATGCTTCACTCTGATTACTTTCGCTTTTCATTACTTCAAGCCTTGCTCATTCTTTCCCCTTTTGACGGGGAAAGCTGCTAACTTTCCCCCAAAACGAAATTGCATCATTCTACGAGGACCTAATCGTTCAGGTTTTCAAGATTTTGATCAAATACCTAGATTGGAAAAAGCCAGTATGGAGTATCTGGGTTTGTCTCGAAAAAAGAAGAGCTAACATGTGAGAAGTATGCACACTGCTATAGCTAAATGTGAACTTTATGGACGCAGAGAACAAAACCATGGGATTAAATATCACCCAGCCACTGTAGGGCGCTCCCCGAAGTCTACGCGTCCTGGATATTTGCATTTCTAATCGAAGGCCACCCTGAACACCCCAGCACCGTAATCACGTGGCATGGTCGGAACCTGTAGGCACAAATCATCGGTTGTACAGGCTTTCCGTTCTAGCTTGTCGCCACGCGAAAATGCTTGGCCCGTGTAAATACGTGGGAGTACTTTTGCCCATTGCACTAGATATGCGGAGAAAGACTTTAGTCGTTAAGACTAGGGGTGAATTTGCCAGACATCCACAGATTTGTTTATCGATTTTCCCTCTAAAGCTGACGTGGTGGTTTATTGAGGCGTCGCCGATTTGGTACGGAATGTCACAATGCCAATATCTGACGAAGCTAAAGCCGTTTCTTTCATTTGTAAGACGGGCTTGACAAATGAAGTCACCATGAGTGTGCAGTAACAGTGTGCTCAGAACAAATTACTCCATGCAGAACGACCGAGAACACCTGGTGACAGATTCGTAAATCAGTCTGCTTTTGTTTCACTCATTCAATGCATCTGAGTTGTCAATTTCAGAATCGAGTAAAACAAAACAACTAGTAAACCATTATTGTCAGCATTGTGTGTGTGAATGTGTCTGATTTTATAGTTCTGGGTTGCTTCCATGATCTGAAACGTTCTAAAGCACATGGAAAGGTTGTACACATGTAACGAGGAGGCAGCTGGGTGGTTCACACGTTTATTGCGCAGCGAAGCAAGTCCCAGTTCCAAAACTTTGCTCGGCCGTGTATATTGTTCTTTTCCAAACCATGCTCACACGAGATCCATGTTCTGACGAACTGAGCATTCCGCGCCCAGTTTGACTTTATGTCGAACACTTGCTTCGGTTATTTTAGGCCTCCCCCTGGCGGTATTGGTCCGACTTTCCTGAACGATAACTTGAACTATCGCTTTCGGTTGAAGGGGTCCTTCTGTCTACCTGAGTTCTGGCTCTGGTGTGTTTGTTTGTTGCTAACGCGGCCTTTATCTGTTAGGGA
Organism: Fasciolopsis buskii; assembly: GCA_008360955.1. NCBI lineage: Eukaryota > Metazoa > Platyhelminthes > Trematoda > Plagiorchiida > Fasciolidae > Fasciolopsis > Fasciolopsis buskii. Next base: position 16,188 of record LUCM01002541.1, on the reverse strand, counting down.
ACGCTTTTGACGTAGTCGTTATTGCTTCTTCGAGTAACTGCTTCTGATTGGTTAGTGCTGTCGGATCGATTACCCTCTCTATTTGTCATGCTCATAGCTTCGTATGTATACAGACCGAATTCGTCTATTAATTAGTTCAGTTCAGTCAGCGACAGCCAATGGGAACAAGTTAAGTGATATGAATACTTTATGCAAAAAGACAGCCGGGTGTTCAGCTGTAATCAGTGCATTGATTTTCATATTCACAATACCAAGGATTTTTTGACTTAATGATTCGAAATCCGAGTAGGTGGATCGTATCAGCCCGGGTCATCATGCGTCTTTAGTGTTCACCCACCAAGCGCCTGTTTTTCTTAAAAAGCTGATGTAGTCATTAATTGATGAAAATTCAACAGTCGAGTTAAGCCCAGCTGAGACTAACTAGTACCTCATATACTTCATCCAGCAAATGGAGAGAGGAATGTAAAGATTTGCTGTTTGATTTGACAGTTATCAAGAAGGTTTACTTAATCTTCTCGATAGTTCGTTTCACATACGGATGGCTGAACAAAATTTCCTCGGAAGCACGACCGGTTTTGCGGTTATTGTCGCGCTTCAGGTATGCGTACCCATTACTCTTCTATCCATTCGTATGCGAGACATACTACTGAGAAGGAAAACCAGTACTTTCGGGCTTTGTATCTCCTTTCTGAAGGCTAGCCTTGCCTGATATACGAAAATCCTCCGACAAATCACCATGTGATTCTTAGTTGGACTTATCATCCATTCACGCTCCTAACGATTGAAGTGAGATTCCAGTAAGACTTGCTTAAGTTAACAAAGTGTGCGAACTCCTGGGTTGCCTTCATTCCGGTCTAGTAATAAAAGATCTTATAAACAACCACCCTAAGCCATGTGTACATATTTCCCCTTTGCAGTTCTCGCTCTATTGTGTAGGCCCTACAGATTTAACTATGAAACACGAGTCGAATGAATCTTGAGACTTTATAAACGTGGAACAGTCAAATGCACAACATTGAATATATTGAATTAAAAGATGAGCTGCTTTGCCACAACCAGACACAATGTATATGACCCCTAGGAAATGGCCTTTGACCCGGACGTTGTTTTCTAGCCGGGAAAATAAAAGCTTGCATTTGAAATGCACTTGATCGGGTTTCACGTTCAAAGAAATTATTCGATACGGATGAAAAAAATGATGTGCTGGCGGTGTGCAAATCAATCGAGGTGCGTATTTACGTTTACCGCCAATGCTAGAATGTTCTTGTTGAATGGAACTTATTGTTAAAAACCTTGTGAATGTAAATCATATACACATAAGACAACTGTAACACATGAACTTCCCGGGGACAAACGTGACACTAGGCAGTTGATGTCAGATGGAGAAAAAAAGGAAACACCCTGACATGAGTGGGATAGGTAACACATTTTTTCACATTAAAATATGTTTGCCGAATCATGACTGTGGTAAGCAACCACCTCAGGCATATAAATATATACGTTAGTAGATAACTGTGGCTGGTAGTCAGTGAGTAAGGGTGCGGTGAAATTCCATCCTCTTTATGATATCGGTGAGAATTGAAACTATATGTCAAATATGGGATTTCAGGAAAAAAAAGTTATGGTAAACCATGTTATAAACAAAAGACGAAACTGAGAGGAGAAAGGAACGAAGGATCCTGTTAATAAAATGGCTGAAGAAGCAATTGGAACGACCACGGCAGTTGCAATGGCTACACGAGGTTGTATTGCTTTCACAGGTCTGTCTTAAGTTGTCTAAATGCTATGGCACCAGATGCCAGAAACGACTTGCAATATTTTGCGGATTGAGAAAGGATATGAACATCGGGTCGCTTCACAATATTCGAATCGGAATCAGAATGCGCATACATTCCGCTGGTAATCTTAGGGTACGATGACATGAAGTGCATGCTGGCCGGAACCGCACTATGAGCGCTAAACAAGTGTAAAACGGGCGTGAAATTATAATTGGGATTATCATGATTAGTCCATCACTTTGATTAGAGCTTAACACAGATTAAGTGAAGTAAAATATGAAGTTGCGTGTGGAATTATCGTCTGTCGGTTCCCGTCAAATGACTGGATTAAGAAATCTCGTACGTGCTCGAAATGAAACTGTTGACAGTGACAAAACTAGGATGTCTGTCATAGTTATAAATGAGTGAGATGGAATTAAAATGGTACACATCACCACACAACTTCCTGCCTACTCCCTCAGCGTGAGATAGGGCGGCTGCCAATATAATCGACGTCTTCCAAAAATCACGCTATTGACTGTCAGATTCGTTCCTTTGCAAAGAGCGATCGAAAATTGTTTAGATACCCCTTGTCCCTTGTCTAATGTACTGTGAAGTAAAAGTTTAAATGAATTGATCTAGAACACATGACTACGACCGGCTAGTAGCCTACTTCCGGATTATGAAATCACAAGCGGTTTCGATTCGTAGTCGATATCTTTTCTCCATGACCGGAAATGGTTTGCTTAATGCCCAATTCTTGAATTGTGGAATAATGGAAAGCTTCGAATTACCCAATGCATGTATATGGGCAGTAGGAAAAACCCTCGAGAGCCCTTCACATCCACAGACACGTGCAGGTGAAATCCGCATGTTCTATCGAACAACGTGAATCAACCTACCCCGGGGGCTTGAAACTAGATTGTCGTATTTGAAGTTTGAATTGGTTCCAGTTCGTCCGCCAAATTTTATCGTCTCGACTACAGCACACTACACAAATACAGACAAACATTCGTTTGCTTTCATACCAAATCATCCTCCGGGTCTTCCGTCAAATAAATCCTAAAAGCATTGTTGGGAATTTTCGAAAAAATTCTCTGCCTCTAATTATATTTTTGAAATGCTGTTTTAGTACCTTTATTTTGTGCCAATGCTGGTCATATCAACAGAATTAACCGTTTCATTCGGACTGTTTTTATTCACGGTTTCGTTCCAAGCGGTAATTGTCAAATGGTTTTCAATGACCGATGTTCTCCATCATTCCATTTGTTCAATGGTCAAATTTCACTTGGTCCCAAATAACTTGTTCCGTGTAGACAAGAAAATTCTTTGTCGTCAGTCGAGAAACGGCTCGTTGTAAGTCTTGAAGGTCTCCAAAACTTTCTGTCTCGAATAGCCCACCTTTTTTGTGACTTGGTAATATAAATGGCAAAATTATGAGTAGTAAATTCTAAGGCAAATACAGAAGGTAACTCACAGTATAATCAAAATGTTCAGAACGGGCTTAGAGACGACCACAAATCCGATCGAGCGCCGTAGTTCTTCTTGGCTTGTCAGTTCAGTTCACCTATGTTGGCTCCCAATTCTTCGTGCGATTAATAAAGAGGGTCGATAGGCAATTAGTTCTCCTGGATGAACTTCAGCGGTTGAAAATAACACGAAGGTTGATCAAGAACCACTCGCGATAACCTACGTGGTCGCACAAGAAAAATGTATCCTTTGATTCGCAAAATAACAAGACGCTGTGTACAAAATGGCGATATATCAAAAAGGGAACGATAAATTTGTAATTGTCACAACCTTCGATCCCGTCTGTTGCTAAGCGGCAATCGTCTGCCCTCTTCAAGCTCTGGAAAGAAGTTAAATCAGCATGAAACCTGGCTTTATTAATGAAAGTCTACCGTATTTATAAGATAATCATTTTCATATCAGCGCTTGTATGACTGTCATTTATCCTACCATATTTTCAGGTCACCAACTGATTGACCGTCTATTTTGTCGAATTTTGAACGAAAATGGTTAAAGTTTGTAAAACCCGGACCGTGCACGCTCAATAACTGGTACTCTTTGCTAGATCGTTCACTCGACTTTTCTGTCTGCTCTGCTGCAGTCCAATCACGGTTTGGGATCAGGTAGTGTCTGATACCTAATTTGATATCGCGGCCACATTTCCACTACGGTATTGGACAAGCTGATAATTTGGCAAGATCATGTTGTATTAGCTGGTATTTGTCGATTGGCTAAATGCCGATCACGAATCATCATTGCGTGACCACTGGGGGCCGGTAAAAAAATTGAGTTAGCTCTGGACAACACCGATCGGCGTTGGATTTTGATCAAACCCATCAAACGTGTTTTAGTTTTACTGGACAGTGACAAAATTGGGAAAGGTTGTGTGCAACCCTACCCAACTGATTTAGCGAACCACGTTTTTTTTGAACTATTACCGTCCATTCCACATAGTTAAACATCCAATGAAATACAAAAAAATACAGCCCGAAAAAGACAGGTCATTAGCCTAATCAAATATATGAAAGTAGCACCTGGTGGAACAGGCTCTGATGTAGATAGGAAACAAATAAAGAAAAATGCTTTACTCCATAAAACAATCGAACATCTTCAGGCAACAGTTTTGAGGTCTCCCGGTCCAGTTATATACGCTGAATTCCGTTGCCACGGTATCCAAATAATCACTCAAACAAGACCCTAGGGCAAACAGATATTAACAATCTGAGAAGTGGGATAAAAGCGGATTTAGATGGAATATCTGAGGAAACTTAGCTTAACATCTAAGAATTCAGGTACATGGTTGAACGGAGGAGCGGTAGAATTCAGTGTGAACCTACCTGTTTCATAAGCTAATCGAAGGGACACAAATGGGAATGCAAAAGCCCAAATCAGTCTGAGATCGGAGGGTATCACGGCAATTGAATGAAGGCTTTTGGTTGTGGGTCTGTTCCGGAAATACTGAACATTTTTGGTTTGGTAATTTAAAGGCAAATATACTTCAGACTAACACAATTTCGCTCGTTTCGGAATGCATCGGAAAGCGCAGCGCCATGTGAAATTTGATTCATTAAAGTTTGCTGCCCAGTAACGCAATGCAATTGAAATAGTTGGGACTTATCTGACATTTCAGCCCGCTCGGTTAGCCTCTTTCAAAACTGTTTTGCAAATTCATGAAGAAGGTCACGTGAACAATTGAAAAATAGATAGAAATGGGCAAAAGGCTCAGCATTGTTTCAGCAGGCGTCTCTCAGACCTATTGATTCTAGACTCGTTTAAAGTAGAAGTCTCATCGTAACGATTTCAGAATCAACACATTTTCTCTTGGATTAACTGACCACTAAGGTGAAATCGACAAAAAGTCAACCGACTCTGTTGATTTCCATGCTTTCATCTCAGTTTTCAATTGGTTACTATTGAGTAGTAAGTGTAGAAATGAGGACTTCCCGATTGAAGTAACAGGAACGTCGACTTCCCGTGAAAGTTTGAGTATTTTCGGCGCCATTTTCTCTGTGATTTGCTCCAACACCTGAGCTCGATTTCGTGGCACCTCTTTGGTTAAGCTTCCTTTTTAAGGCACAAAATCTGGGCGGCTCCCCTCGTTACAGCACTTCCCGGAGTTTTAAGCTTAACTCCACATTGTCTTATCGGTGGTATTTCGGCGCTACGATGTGCGTGATACACTTATCCCAGCTGGTCGCTGGATCGAGCATTCTCTATTCTGCAAACTAAGGGGAACATTGTCAATGGTGGCCTCAAAATTACATGGGGGCATGTCTTCCTCCGTCCAAAATAGTCGCAGTTATAGGTCCTGATGTTACGATACAACTTCTCTTACGTATGCAATTACTTTTCTTAACGCACCCTTAGCCATATATTTCATCCCAAACTGCTGGAAGCCGGTCACCCAAACCTACTAATTCCACTATTCCCGACAAACGTTTTGTTCCATATCACTTACACTCTGCGCTTCTCAGCTCACGTGAAATACTATCATGAATGGTCTAACTACTATTGCTCTACTCCAAACCCCTTTTCAGTTTGCCTACAAATCAAACGAGTTTACTTTAGATGATGTTGCTTTTCCAGTTCGTCATACTCCCAAACCCTCGAATACACCTTTCAAATGTGTCCTACATGCTTCCTTAGATTTGTCATCTGCTTGAGGCTCTACTTTATGGTCCTTACGTCTTCGCCGACCAGAACAAACAGTTCGGCTGTCTGAACCATTTATTGGCATGGCTATCAGGCTACTTCACTCACGGAACTTAATGCACAATACTAAGCCGAAAAATATCAACAGCACTAGCAACTAGTTCCGGAGTCCTCCAGAGATCTGCCCTTTCTCATTATTGGTTTTCGGCATACATTAGGGACCTAACACGAGTTCCCCTGGTCAGTTATTCAAGTGCCCCGATGATACTGTTCTCTGTCAGCCAATGTCTAGAACAGAAGACCTCTTCAGCTGTTCCGAAGACTTTTCTGTCATTCATGATTATGCTGTTAAATCTCACTTTGTCAAACTTCGTTCTTCTCTGTTTGCTAACCCACCTATCCATTCTTTTATTAATGCGGATCCATTCATTAGGATAGATCACGTCTTATACTTAGGAATTACTATCGATAAAACTTGAGATGGTTTTCCCATCGCTCCAATTGTATAAAGAACCTAAAAAGACTATGCTCTCACGCAAAAGGACTTAGATGAGACAGGAAATACATATGTACAAAAAGCGAGATGGTGTTTGCTTTACCGGGACTTGTCTAATTCTTGCTTGTCATTTTTGCTGAGTTATTGAAGGAGGACTTCGAATCCCCTCCCCAGTGGTCTGTCAATTATCGATCGTTTATCTTCCATACAACTTAAGTAGCTATACACCTAACTGGGTAATAAGCGTCGGTCTACGCGTGAAATAATTGCACAGAAAGTTCTTTCGAGTCCTTCCCGTCCCTTGCACAATGACCTTTCCGAATGCCGTCCTAATTTTCGCCCATATTCTCACTTTACCCGAATTCATACAAATCGAGGCAGGTTGTGACTGATTTCCTACACGATATCTTTTAAGTTTAATTGTTTCCCCCATTTTTGGCACTTTTTATTTTAGCGAGAAGACAAATGCATCCGTTTCTGACTAAAAAAAGGTTGTTAGAAGATGTGATTGTTCTCGCTGCACATTATGTGGAAGAAGAAAATGTATGATTGTAAAACTTACCTTGAGAAAGAATACCCACGGTAGTCGAAACGTTGGCGCACTGCATCTACCAACAACGCTGTGTTATCATCATTATTACCTGCTATCAGAATTCCTAAGACATTCTAGGAACTCGTGAGGGCCTCATGACACAACGGCTGCAACATATGAACTTATGGTCTCTTGACTAGGACACATATTCAGACGTGGGAAAATTTCCCGTAGCAGAAGTTTCACATATTTCACTACTTTGTCGGTTGAAACGAAAAGTCTTATCACTATTTGATGAAGGTGGAGTTCTCGAAGCTAGTGTATTAAATATCGGTCGAGGAGGACGGCGAACATTTTTTACAAGCGCAGTGGCTACCTGGCAAACTTGCAGTTGTAAACAAACTGGAGAAAGTCACATGCAACTTTGACATTCTCGGATAAAGCTACATCGAAAAATGGTAACACTAAAGCAAAAGAAACACGTCACCGACCAACACAAACGGAACTGTATTATCCGTAGTCCTAGATACAATTGGTTACATATTTAGTAAAACGATATGTGCTTAGTGGTCATTTCAGCTCACAGCAATGCAGACCTAGAGAACAGTTTAGTCAAGCAATATGTCAATCAAAACAAAACGCATTGCTTTGCAGCTGGAGGGGATGTGAAGAATGAAACAGAAATTTCATTAGACTTAGTTCCGGGTAATTTATTGTCATCGGCGACAGCGGACAAGCCACATTGTGTGTAGAAGTGACTGAGGCTATTTTATCCATTATCCACTCCTCAAAAAAAGATTTTATTTACATTGAAGAATATGATAAATCAATCACCTTTAACAGTCGTGCTACAATAACGTCATCTTGGTTGCATTCCGGAAATTTCGTACTCAGCACCAAATGGTACGTGCTTCCTACAATTGCATTGGACAGTTTAAACTGGTAATTAATGATTTACGAGTGGGAAACCACTAAGACGTAGTTAGATCCCCCAAGAGACGGTGTGTTCTACGAATACCGAAAACGTTGAAAATACTTATATGTCGGTTGTCAAACTGCCGCGGAACCTCTAGCAAGATAATTGTTCAAGAAACAACGTTCTTTCACCGTCTGGGAAGCGCCAAGATCTGTCCAACTGACTGCAACTGAAGGAATTTTGCATCTCGTGCATCATGTACTTCCAATAATCATGGCACAGTGATAACATGAATGACTTACTTGTTCAGTGAAATGATTTAATCTGCTTTGATCAAGATGGAGAATGTTGCCGAAAGTTATTCGAAGGTAATATCACTATCTACGTGAATTTCAAATGGTGTGACAAGTCAGAAATAGGTGTCAATCCCTCATTCAGTGGCAGTGCTTTCCTAACAATAGCGCAACTCTAAATATCCCCGGTTTCATTATTTCGCTTTCGTCAGTGTAGACACCTTTTCATTGTACATTGCCAGACATTGATTCACTTCACGCATAGACCACGAGAAGGAGAACACTGCATTCACCTATTCCTTATCCCATATAACAGCTCATCTAGTCTACTTGAGAACTACCTCAATGGCACTTTTGGCACATGTTGTAACAATTCACGAGTCCAATACATCTCCACTCGAATAAGGGCTGAAATCAAACGCACCGACTCGAGATTGACTAATCAACCCCTCAGTAGTAACAACAGCAGATTCCTATGGTAAGGTATTCGACCGTGGTGTGGAAAGGTGCGCTGAGGATGCTGGCTTCTTTACTCGCGCCTTCTGATTATACCCAGTCACATTTGGACAATGTGCTGATATGATAGTTGCATTTCCCTGCGCGGAAGTGTTTAAGCACCTTCGCGTCACAAAAATTACCACGCGGATATTTCCTGGCAGTCTATCTTTATCTCTTCTAAGGCACGGTGCTGTGGCCCTGACTGATGCATTCGTTTTCTCAAGTACCACATTGTGAAGCATGTCTTAAATTTGTGACTCCCGGACAACCGTCACTCCTGTTCTTATTAAAAAATAAGGTAATTCCATTGCCAATAATTTTGTCCCACCGTATCAATGTCCCCCGTCTCGATCTCACATAATGTGCTTTGCCAAATTGCTTGTGTAGCTCAATGAATCCTGCTGACAACCTCTTCTTCAGTTCGCCTATAAATCTAACAGGTCCATTTTGGATGCTGTCGCCTCCTCTGTTCATTATATTTCTAAATCTTTTGATGCACAGATGAAATATATATCTCATCCACTCTCTGACTTCTAACCTGCATTTGCTTCTGTTCCACGATCCCCCACTTCACAAACTGTATGCTTGTGGTACAGATGGGAATGTGTAAAAATCAGTCTCTATTCGCGGCCTAAACTAAGCGGACACTCAACTAACTCTACATCCAAGTGGGCATCTAATTACACACGCATGCTAACAAACAAAACTGCCGCCTCTGATCATTTTATTAAAACCGCCCTCCTGGAAGAAAGCTGCGCACGGTAATCAAAACGATTTTCGACATACCCAATCTCGTTCAGTTCAGCTTCGTCAAAAAGTTTTACTTTTTTTAAACCTGTGACTTTTTAGACTTTCGGCATGGCTATAACTAGTAATGTGATATAAGTTACAGCTTATACCGGAGACTGGAAAATCCAGTAGAGAAGAGGTACAATGTGTTTCATCGTTTCATCTAAATTAAGACTTGTTGAATTTCTCTCTCTTCACCCAAAAAAACACGGGGATGCCAGAAAGTAAATCTAGAAGGCTTGCGGCGATCGAAAAAAACACTGTTTACAGTTTTTCATCTTCCATCGATGACGATGTCTGGGTTTTGACAATAACCATCGGTAATTACTTTCTTGCTAGAGAGCACGTAGTATGATCACGTGGATTGATTAGTGAAAATGCTCCACCAGGGTAAAATAATGGAATTTTATCAGGGAAAAATGTTTTACGAAAACTATCCTCATTGATTGATGTATTTTTCCCCGCCTGAATGCCTAGGATGACCATCAAAAACAATGTGATTTGGGAGCCAATTTTTCCTATCAAATACGCATCGATCTTGACAAATGAAGTTGTCATAATGACTAAAACCTAGATTGAGCGTGTAAGATCCAAATATCCCATGTTTCCGTTCGTTGGATCCATTTAATTCTGTTATTTGCTTCTGCCTACTAGTCAATTAATTCCTAGAGTCCAACCGTCACAGGACTCGCCTCCTCCAGTAAACTCCAACGTGAATTTCTCTCCGTTGGGTCAACTGATGTCATTGACCGGAACAAATCAATTGTCGGTATCCTCACTACCAGCAACCATCTGTTGGTATTTACACATCATCCGAATCCTAAGTGATGTAGATAAATGTTACCGTGTTTTTGTTGTTCTGATATTATTGTTTGAACTTCTATTGTCTGTTATTTCATCCACGTGTTATGAAATAATTTGTCACAAAGTCAAGGTATGGCTTTGTTCAAGAGCATTCGATAGAATACATTGCTTCACCTCTTTCCAAAACCTTCGACTATGTTTCTATCTGGATAGCATCCAAAAAGGGCACTGTTCAAAGAAGACATCTGACAGTCTAAGTTACATCGTGCCCTAGTTTGTGTAATTAGAAGGTGGAAGTATTATGTTTACATTTTTCAATGAACAAACAGACATTCGGTGAGAAGCCCTATTAGCTGCTTTGAGTATAACTTTACATTTGTCATGGTTCATCCGATAAACGAACTTTCCCAACCAGACGTACTAGAGTGAAGAACTCATTCACTTATTCCGATAATCGTAATGCTTGCAAGTTACGCATTTCTTGTCAGAATGTTTGTAATACTGGATCGGATTTTTACCGGAGACGTTATGACCATAAAAGACGATCACTCAGGGTTTAGGAAACTTTTGGTCCAACTGCACAAACACGGTGATGGTGGGTTAGAGTGGAAATCGCATGTCACAATCTTGTCCAGCTTCACTGGAGCTTAACTAGATAACCAACCAATAAGAATTTGCGGCGTCCGGCGACCGTGAAATCCAAAGATGTCTTATATTGAATGGAATGCATTTTACTAATCGGGTTTTCTTCTGTTTCCATGTAAAAGCGCATGATTTGTATATAAACCCCGGACGTGGGCGTGTTTCCCAACTGTTATGGGCTTTTCAGTGTCCTGTGGGTTGCGTGGCCTAGGTTAGATTCATTCCGTTGCGTATTGATAGTCCATAACCGTAAGTTGTTGTAACTTTTCGAATTCCGTATTATAGTTCTAAGTATAAATATTACAACAATATCAGTTTAGACTGAGACTACGCGATGGGGTGGTAACACAGAATTGTTTCATCGCCACCGAAAATACTACCATCCGAATACTACTGTTTGTGATTTCCTAATTCCGTTTAGATACCAACAATGTTACCTTTGTTTTTCTCTCTCTTTCCGCAGACCATAAACTTAATAACTAAACAAGTGAAACTCCAATTCATTTTGCATAACTTCGAATCATATCGATTCTCCCACCAGTTGAACTGACCGTTGGGATGTTCGAAATTTGACCTGCGCAGATTGGCAACAGTGACCATAACTTTTTACTAATCATAGTTTTCGATGTGGAAATCTCCTTGAGCTTTCACACATCTGCAAAACACTTAAAGCTGGCATCACTAGCTGCAGCAGATATCTGGTACAATTTCAAATGAATGCTGTTTAGTTGTGAATGATATAATGTTAATATCAGCGTTGTTGGCAAATGTAATGCGCCAACGTTTCGACTACCGTGGATAGTCTTTCTCAAGGCAAATTTTACAATCAAACTTTATTGATTAACATTATATCATTCACAATTAAAACCAATACATAGCGTATCAATTTTTCGATACACTCCCTACATCATTTGGTCCTGAATGCTCTTTAGCTTTCCGAATAATCCCACTGAGCACGTTAAAGAACAACACAGTGTGATGAACAAGCTCGTCTTCAGTTTTTCGTAATCATACCAATACAATGCATTGTATATGATCTACTACAAATGAGAAGGGAGATGATAGGTTACAATTCCAGATTAAGAATATCACCAGTGCTGTGTTCAAACTTGGTTGATTCCAGTCACTTAGTGAATGTTAATGAAGCGTCCAGAATAATCTACAAAGTCCGGAGTAGGTTATCAAGACTAGTGAAGTCCCGGATCGTGTCTACAACTGTGGCTGTATGTACCCCGTTGTGTGCTCAAGAGCAGTTTGTGAAAACACTGAAGCTTCCCTGGCCAACTCGGCACCCCCGAATATCTATCGAATCCCTTAGAGATCCAGATCATGGGTGTGAATCGCATCCTCCCAACCTATTATGTCGACCACTACCCGCTTCACATAAACACACACACACATACACACACATGCAAACACAACAGTGGACGTTTTGACTACTAGAACTGTAACTTATCGTCTCTCCTCTCATTTGTAATAAATCATATATAACATCATATATTGGCATGATTACGAACACATGAAAACGAGCTTTTTCGCCACACTATTTTGTTTCAGAATGTTTTATAGACCACTGCTAGTGCAGAAACGATTTTGAAAATGTTTTAACGACAGTCACATGGTGTACTATTTTTGCTTGGAACAAGAAGATGTTCGATTTCTAAAGAGCGTGCAGACTCCTTGCCTCCTAATTTATCGACAGTTTTCTATGCACCATTCAAAGCTTAGTTTGTCCACTGACCTTCCGGTCCGTATACTGTGATTCTTCTCCAGGGCTTGAAGGACAGCAAACAGACAAATTTCCTGGTTACCTCAATAGTCTAGGCTAGTAAACCGCCATCGTTTAAGAATCTGTCTCATGGTAACTCAATAAGGGTGATTTTGACTACAGTGGGAACATTTCGCAGACTGCAGTTTTATGGGGTGTAACTTGCTAAGATGATAAAACAAAGGTAAATTGGCTTTCGGGGTTTGGTCTAGAAAATTTTGGAACCTTTTGCAGGCCGCCCCATTCTAACGATGGCACATTTGATCAGGTGAGTTACATAAAGAAACCAAGTCATCATCAACCGTTCAGTGATGCTGGATGCTGCTGGTGAAACTTATATCCGGTTACCTTATGTTGACAGACTGACTGTTGACTTATCTAGTTTCTCAAAGGCGATAATGAATAAGGAATGTTGTGCGAACTTTGCGTAGCCACATGCGTGTAGCTATTCATGCTATTCATACTATTTTATTGTCATCCCGCGGCCATTGTCTGCTAATGGCACCAAGTTCGAATTTGCAGACCATGTGACAGTTCGGCATAGCTTCGCTGTCGCCAGCACCCAGAATCAGCCAATGATAATAATGGTCACATGATATTTTGTCGCTAATATCTTTGGCGAGCCAGTGTATATACAAATGCTTTATAAATAAATACTAACCTGGTTCCCAGCTGCCGTAGACTTCTTGCTACCTACAGTTTCATAGTCTAGTATGCGTTAGTGTTGATATTTCGTGTACTGCCATGGTCGTTCATCGTCCGCGACGTTATTTCGTGAATCATTACTTCCACGCACTAACCGGTATTTTTCTTCTATGATGTTGAAAATTCGGGTCATATATTTTGAAGTTATTGCTCTGTTTGGTTTCCCGAAACAGTAGAATCTGAATGGTGAAAAATGTCAGATTGGGCTAAACAAGACGTGATATTGAAATGCAGAAGGGAATGTATCTTTGTGGTTTGCTAAGAGTAGATTTGTTCGACCAATCTACATCGTATCAAATTTGAGAAATCCTCAGTTCCGTCGCCCATGACGAATAAAAATGCAAGTTTCAGTTGCAACGATCCTCGGGAGCATCCGCAGTTGATGCTCGCGGTCACTTATTGGCAGGACTTCTTTTAGGCCCGTCTATACATTCAAGCATACGCTTCTATGTGGAATACAAAAAGGGCAGAGCTTTTTTACTCTGCGTCAAACAATTCTTTTGTTCCTCGTGCTTTAGCAAATCAGACAGTTGAATGGCAACCTATTTTGCACCTCTGAGTGATTTCTGTATCCCAACCCTGACGTGATTTGATATCCCTGGTCACTGAAGAGTGTGGCAGTCTTTAGCGAATTCGAGGATCAGTAATCATGTTATATCCGGGAGGATTTCCATACGGAACCCGTGGACTTTAAACTCCAATTTTCATCTATTTTATCTGATAAGTCACGATTTTGATAGAACTTCAGTGAAATTCAAGGTATTTTTATGTTTCACTAAAAGGCCACATTTGCATACTCCTTTAGGCTATCACATTATCTCCACTTCTCTTTAGATTACATCATCCACTTTGGGGGACCTTCGAACCGATGCTAAAACAAATTCAGGATTGCAAGCTTCAATAAAATGAGTGTTACTAAAGTAACAAAGGCTTATGTTCGGAAAACTCCGATTTATCGCAAACCGGGAATCGGGATGAGCCGTTCATCCTAGTTCGGGGACATTGTGAGAGTAGTCTAATTTTCGTGACACCTTTACAGACGAGTAAGGCGTTTCACGGGAAGTAAGTCAACGAAGAAAAAATGAGCTCTGCGAACTGAAAACAATGAAGCACCAGAATTCTGAATTGAAGGAACCTGTGTAAGGCGTTTGATGTCGACAAATAAAATACAGTCTTGTTGAAAGGCCGGATGACATCTGACTGTTCTTGTTTGACTAAACAGGGCCGGACTGAACTGAGCCTTAAGGCGACTGATTAAAGTCGCTGGAATTGAAAACCGTGATATTGTAATTTCAAAATCAGTTGCAGTTACAACAACTGGGAACAGGTCAAAGCATGGAACTGTCATTAAAATGCTACTAGAATGGAATAAGAAATCATGCCAGGACAAAAGGGCCATGCATCCTTCGTCCCCAGAAAGAAGAAGGTGGTTAATATTGAGTGGGGAAATTGTTACTATGTGTAAAATTAACTAATAGAAATCTATGACATACTCAGCTGTTGCATAACAAATGTGCATTAGTTCGGAAGTTGGTTGTTGGAGCATGAATAATCTATCAGGTAAATTAGTACACCAGTTTATCCATGTAGGACCATTTCCGGAGTTGCCGACCTTGATCAGACCATGGACACGCAATTATTCTCGCCCACTAATGGCGCTACAGTCTTCACAGTACTTGATGATGAAGTCAAAGTATTGGTTGATTGGACCGTATAATCAAAGGCGAGAATAATTAAACCGAAGTCACATGCTGTCAGTTGATGGAAAGACTGCTAGGACAATGAAGTTCAACTTCGGTACACCATCTAAACTCATGTTCCGATGACTCGATAGCTGGAAGAATAAACTGAGTGCCAGAGTCGTGCTGTTATGATTTGAAACACCACGTCCGTGGACCGAAAAGTAGAGCTGAGGCAGACAACCAACTGTCAATGACGTCCTGAATCCGGCGATTTTGGGAATATGGCGACGGTCTAGCCAGAAAACGCGGTTTTTCGAATAGCTAGTCTGAACAAAACATAATTGTCTTATAAAACTGGCAACGCAGTGCGCTGACTCACGGCGGAGGCTTAAACCTGATTGGAAATGTGCGCATTCAAACAATCGACCATGTGCATTCACCTAGCAAGGTCATCAGAAGTCTAGACGAATTGAGGTTTTCCCATCCTAGGAAATATGGCTGGAGACCACTATGAGCATACCTAAACGATTTCTTCCAATCACCATCAACACTGGTCATCACATTACTCAACCAAATCGTATTTGAGAAAATATTCGAGGCGGGGTAAGGACTGTTTAGTACTTCATCATACTGATCGTATACACACAAAAATTCAATCAATCTCTGCTATAAAATCGCAAGTTGATTGTGAAAATTGCACAAATGCTATTCTTTGATTGAACCTGAACGGTACTGCCAGCATGTACTCGCCTGGCCGATCAATAATAATAGGTGACCAAATGAAAGTACATGTTAACATTCGGTACGAACCTATCAGTATCCGGATTTTAAATAAATTCAGTTAGTTAACTATATTCACCCATGCTTCGAAAATATTGCTTCTAGGTGGTCACTCAAATGGTTGGAGAAGTCGACTTCACAGTCTACTTGTTTGTTCATCTGGCTATCAAACTGTCCTTACGGAATTCCACCAAATGTGAACAAATCTGGCACAAAACGGAGGCTTCCGCGGTCGCTGGTGCTCGAATGCGGATGAGCATTGAGAGAGGCAGTGTATTGGACCACTGTGTTCATAGAGCAGGCAAGACCACTGATCAGTATTTCCGCTATTAGATCGTATATATAAATATATATATATATATATA
>LUCM01002537.1:184376-198556 GCA_008360955.1 Fasciolopsis buskii | reverse complement strand
ATTGAAATATCCCGTCCAACTAGTGTTAAGATGGCTGGAGGTAACGAGCCTGGTCCAGGGTGATAGCTGACCTTTGTTTTATCCCCCAACGAGGCTATCTCCTTCGGTAAGAAAGAAACCGTGGAGAATGTTTCCGAGGTCAGGCATGGTAGATACGGGGTCGCAGGATTGCTATCTGTTACTGGGGATGAGTCAAACAATCTGCCAAATGCCTCAGTGATTTGTTGAGGGTTGTCGAGATGCGGGTTTTTGTAGGTGAGGTGATGGATAGAAGCAGCTGAGAACCTTCCGTGGTTTGCTCTTGATTTAACTAGTTGTGCCAGAGCTGCTTGTGGGTTATGCCGCTTTAGAGCACGTTGTTCTTGCGTTTTATGTCGATAGCCTATTATCGTTTCCAAGGGATTTGACAGGCGGTTGAATCGCAAAATCAAATAAGGCCCCTAGTTCTAAGAAAGCGACTATGAATTTTGGCGACGTTGCACCTTAGTCGGCCATGAATATTGTTGTTGGTGGACATCGATTGGGTCACTGCCGGCCCGATACTGTCGAGGCATTCGCGCAGGAATGAGTAAAGCTTGTAAGTTTCCATTTGTACCTGACTTGCTAGGAGGTTGCCGCAACTACTACTGCTCAGCGGAGTTGGCGATCTGCCCCATGTGTTCCTAAAGTAGGTCATAGCGATTGGAGATGAAAGGCTACTACGGAAAAGTAGCATGAATGTGTACCTGACGAGCAGACCATAACATTCAAAAGAACCACATTTAATGGATGCAAGGACTTGTGTTAGATAAGTCGTAAGGCCCATATCAACGATGTTCACGATTATAGTCGAGTAGGACAAGTTTTGTATTCATGCAGCATGCTGAATATCAGCAGAAAAGCAGGGCGTTAGGAGCAGTGAAAGTTGGCCAGCAATTTTCTGATGACATGAGTTCTCTAGTGTCAATTGAATGTCCTGCTCACCCTTGCTCCTTCTCCGTAAATGCCATGCTCATTTCTGTATGGCACACGGTTTACGATTAAGGACATCAGCATTCCTGCTCCCTCAACTACGCTGTGCAAACTGCCTTACCTAAAAGAACCTCTACAATGTCCTTAAAGTCATTCCGCACTCAAGAGTGCAGGATAGTCATCTTCGGACCCCACACTAGACCCCACCTCAAATATTGTCCCATTATCTTAACGCATACGCATAATGTTTATCGGACCGCAACCGGGAAGGTGCAGCATGTGTTCACTAGAAACCTACTTGATCCCTCATCTAGCCTAACCCACAGAGCCAGATGTGAGCTGCTTGGCCTTGTGCCACTGTGGCTTCGTCGAGTTAAATTAAACCTTGTATTTCTCCGTAGTCTTTGCCATAATAATATTCATTCTGGAACAGGCGTTGTACACCACGCTGTCAGTCTCCCGTGCCCACTGCGCAGCAGAGACTACTGGTTAAAAATACCCCTGCCTCGGCTATCATTCAGGGCGAAGTTCTTCGCAGTTAGTCATTCTTAACCGTGTACCAAACTCCCTAGTTCCCTGCGGTCCTGTCCAAATTTAGTTCTTTTTAAATCCCAGCTCAGAAAGTCAACAGATGTCCCTCTCTTGATCAATTTGGCACGGGCCAACATTGGACTAGAAGTGGCTTACGAACATGGGCTGGATTTCCAGCTCACGCCTGAATCTCTGCTGAAATCACCCTCTGGGATTCGGCTTCACCTCTTACTTCCTCACTTTCTCACATATCCATACCAACGTTCTGTTTGACTTTCCATGTGTTATTGTATCCTTTTTACCGGGCAACCAACCTTTGGGGTTTTCCCAGTATGGGCTGACGAAACTGTCTACGTCCCTCTTGACGGATCCATGCTCTCATCACACTGTGATTTAAACACCTTCGGCCTGTGTACTCCACCCTTCTCATGTCATCTAATTATCTTTGCTGGATTAGCGGTGCTGAATAGGCTGTTCCTGGTAATCCTGAAACTGACACTGTAGCTTAGTTCTGGTTATCAACTTTTACACAATGGAAGCACTATATCGCATGTCTGCTTTCTCCGAGTCAATTATCACTACAACCCCACTCAGGCACCGAAGCAAGACTACTACTGTCTTTTATTGTACAGATCTCGCCCAGACTAGACGCAGCTAGCCAGATCTGGCGCTCAAGTACTGACTCTTCCATTGGAAACAGCGCCGCTGCTTGCCTTGGATATCTCTAATTAGATCAATCCTCACGAGTGAGCAAAAACACGGCTACTACTGCCGCTAAAGTGACCTGCGCATCGCCTCGAAGTTACGACCCGTACTGCCGGGTAAAAGTGAGAATTGCTACACCAAAAATGACAACTAACGGTACATTCATGCCTAGTGTATTAAATAACGGTTTTTACTTCCTACACAAAGGTTTTTCTCCGGCGCGCTTCCCAGTCAAACCTAACGCCTGCCGCATATGAATGCAACCAGTAGTCTTCAGAGTTCCGTATGTTCTCCATGTATAACTTTTCCAAAAATCTCATCCTCCATAGTTTCGCATATTCCTGGAAATATTTATCCGCCTGCTTCAGCATTTTGTCGACCATTTGTTTTTGTTAATTGCGGTTATCCTACTCACTATGCATGACGTTCCGCCCGGTTTTGACAAAATTCCGCCCAATTATCATATTTTTACTGCTCTTTATCTCCTCAGCTTCACCTTTCTGTCCATTACGTGACACACTCTTTAGGTCTGGGGACTCCGGCCCTATTTAGACATCCTTCATCAAGCTCTCGTCAAGTTTTGCACCAAAGTCGGGCAAATTTAGTGCACTTAAACATGAAATGACTCGTAGTCGGCTTCCCACGAACAGTCCCAAAAAAGCCTGTATAACCTTGTGAAACGGTCTTTCCAGTTTTGATTTTTGGCTGGCACAGTTTTGCCTTGTGGAATCTGGTTGTACCTGCCAGTATACTTCCCGCGTAATCTAGGGCTGCACTCATCCCCCTATCCCTTTTGAGTTCTGTTGTTTGCGTTTCCTCCGCCTCATCCCTGTTTATATTCGATCTTGCTTTGCGCATGCCTCTCGCAAATTGAGAATCACTTTATTACTATTGTCATACCTCTGGCAATTTCTGATGGAACTAGTAGGGTTTGTTCAAAGGAAGTGTTCGATATCAACAACAAATTTGAATAGTTCGGGCTGACTTTGATGGGTTTACTCGTGTATAAAGACACCACATAAAAATTCACAGCAATTTTATCTTTTAGTTCAAAATCTTTCAGCTTATGGACGTCACTAATATAAATTGCTACCATCTTATGGTAGCTCACAGCCATAGTACCCACGCTTATCTTCAGGCGTTCTGTGGAAGTCGGCGCTATTTTCTGTTTCACAGAATGTACTTTTGGATGGATGTGATGTGCATTTGCATGAAAATTGGCACAGGTAATGGCCCAGGTACACTTATTGAGCCCGTCTTACGTGGACTGAAAAAGATGAGAGCATACGCTGCAATAATAATTTTTCTGACTTAACTGGTTACTCCTGGGGCCTGCACATGCGGGTACCTGCTAAGCAGTCCGCCGATAAATAAAAAACTTACTACCATTTCCTCACTCTCTGGGTTGAAAAATGCAACCAACACGACCTAAAGGCGTCCCCGCTCTCAATAATCCGCTGAAATATATAAGTGCACTGTTTTAAGAGAAAGATTGCGAACAGCCATAAATACGGTCAAGTATTCATATATGGCCCTACGTGAACCCCTGATCGCAAGACAATATATATGAAACAATGCTTCGCCGGAACTAATATCCCCGTCAATGTTCATTAGAAAAGCAGAAACAGCCGTTGGTTCATCTACCACTAGACCGTTTTTCAACACCGTTCCTGCAACGCTGCTGGAGGCATACTCAAGTTTATCGAATGAACTGATGCGAAAAACAAAATAAGTCAGATAAGTTGGCACCGTCAATAGGCATACTGTTGTGGCTTACCCGCTATACCAGGCGATTGATGCAAAAATGTCGCTAATTCTGTGCAGCCAAAGGATGGGGCTAGCCCCGGTCTTTTCCTTACTTTGGGGCAGCGTGATGCTTCAGCTGCGATACCGCTAAGGGAGTACCGGAGGGCATAGTTTAAGTCTGCAGTCAGACCACACAAGGCTTCCGATGCGAGCTAGGTTCTTCAGAAATTTGTTGATTACCTTATGGAATCCAGTGCCGGAGCGTGTGGTTAATAGTAATAATGTCGCCGGATGCAAGGAAGCTCTGGACCCCTGGAGGGCGGCGGTATAATCAGAAATAAATAGTAAGTTTCAGGTGCGAACACAAACTTGGATCTAATGTTGCACCCGCTACCTTTTCCTTCGGCAAGGAAGTACAGTAAGCAGTGGGGAAAGACACGGACACCGTCCGCCAACAAACTGAGCGGCTATACGCCAAATTTTGTACTATGCACACTGAATTTAAACAACAAGAAAACAATTTAAGTAAGGTCACCGGATTGCCTTTGCGACCGCGATCTGCTTCAAGAATTCAAGAGTTCTGCAATAAACCAATTTGGAAATGGAGGAAAAGACTGGCAGTGGCTGATGCCACCTTTTTCACATACCGCCCAGGGAACCCTGAATGCTGAAATGACGGTTGAGATCAAAGGTGCCCTGTTAAATTAAGGTGGACTTATCTGTGCGAATTAAGCCAACTTTGACGCCAGTTAACACGGGGCTTCAATCTTTGAATGCTGTGCTTGAAATAGTGATTTTGTTAAACAATGAATTAGCCTCCGTTGTTTCACCACACGCAGAGTTTCGTAAGCTGGTCTGAAGTGCGCAGTTTTAAGTTTGTCTTTCTCAACATACGGATACCCCTATCTGCTGCATCTACGACGCTTAGCTTTTGATCAGTGTTTTGCGTAACTTCAGGAGGGTGGCATAAATAGTAGCCACAAGCAAGTAAGGGAGCTAAATTCAAAATGATGGCAAACACCTAGAAGGGGTCAACTTGGAAGTCGTTGCCTCAGAGAACCAGGTGAGCGAGCTTCATTTCCGGCCTCAGCCGATGAACTGCTCCTCAGGACCCGTTGCTCATCTTGAACAATGAAGAGTCGTTCATGAGGGAACTAAATTCCAGGTGCTAACTGGACCAAGGGCGAGTGTCTGCTGAACTCCGCGTGAAAGTAATTTCACTCGTCGTGGGAGTTAAAAGAGAGCATGGGGTGAGCCCCTGAATCTCCCCTTCTGTTCCAGGGACAGCACACCGAGGGCCATTTTAGTTGCATTTGCAGACGAGGCACCTGGGACCAGGCTACCTGTCAGTGCCGTGTTAGTAGTCCATGCGTTGGATGGAAGTACCATATAGCACCTGATGGTTCAAGCGCCAACAGGTGTGCGGCGCTCCATGTAGGTGCTGGAAATTCCAGGGGAGTAATGCTTTAAAGTCCACAATGAAAGTGTGGTGAAACTCGCTCCGAAATTATGGCCCACCAACAGCAACAAATCATCCGTCTTCGCTGAAAATAGTGGTGGTCTAAGATCTGGAGGATACAGCCTACCAGAGCTGTTTACCAGAATGCGAGGAAGTGGAGCCAAATCGGAGGGCTTGTGATTACTACTAGTTTAACAACCAGGAGTAAAAGGGACCCGGAGGACTGTGATCTTAGACCGCTACTTTCCCGTGCACCGGACGTCGCAGTAAAAATGCTGTATTTACTCAGGCGTTGAACCCATTGACCCTCTGGCAGCTGGTTGTGCCAGTGGCTTCGATCGAGGAAACGGGCTGCCAGAACTCTATGCCAAAGTATGTAGTAGTAAAAGCAAGTAACATGAGCGTCTGAGAGATGCCGTTAATAATCCGATCGCTGTAGTTGCCGTTTCCGAAATGTGGCTGACAGAAATTCTGTATGCCAGGAACGGTGAGGCAGAGATTCTACATTTGTCGGCAGGACAGGAACGACAGATGTCACGAGAGCGTAATGACCATCCCCGTTTGAGAAGGGATCATTTATGTTAAATGTCAGGTTACTCGGGGCGTTCAATTATGCAAAATTGCGCTTCCGATTCAGTCTAGGTTGGCCAAAATGTGCTGCATGGATAGGGCCCCAGTTGGTGAACAGGACGAAGTTTTATCTCTTCTGAATGCCCTGACGAGTGTAGTTAAGGAGGCTAACGAGGTTCTCGTTGTGGGAGATTTCTATCTGCCACCAGTAGACTTACCCCTTGACAGTTGCACCTTCGGTGGAGCGGAATAAGGCCTCCTCGAATGTTTGCACTTGAGCACACCAAATCAGCATATTAGATAAAACACCGGTTGCAGACCTGGTCATGAGACGCCGCTGCTGGTCCTTGTGATTACAAACCAGGTAAACAAGGTCAATGAAATTTAATACCCCACCCATTTAAGCAACAGCCATTACTTAACAGTGAAGATCCCTCTATGCTTATGCTAACCCAAGGGTGCTTGTAGTGGGGGAGGAATTTCAGTAGTATAGACCTGGCTAAGTTGAAGGTCAGCGAAAAGGAGTTAACCTGGAACCTGGAAGATGGAGTTGAGGTGAAGGAAAGGCAGAGATCAGTCAAGGAATTCCACAAAACCCTACCGAATGAATCGGTGCCCTTGAGATGTAGGAATCGCAAAAACATTGGTGCAGGGCGGTCATCGGAATTGCCATTAGGCGGCAAAATTAATGCTGCAGAGCATGCAAAAATAGGCGAACCAGAAAACCTGCATCCAGTAAGGAAAGATTTAAAACAGAACAGTAAAGCTGGTTTAAAGTGAAGAGCTCAAGTATACGGTCCAACTTAAACGATGTGCTGCATTGCGACCAAAAAATTTTCACGCCTACGGGCAATCAAAAATTCACTGAGGAGTGATGTCGGTCCAGCAAGGCTGGAGACCAGTACATCACGATGACTGGAGCAGAGCAGATGCGCTGGCTAAGTGCCTTGATAGCATCCACAGGGCTAACAGATGCGACCCAGGAGCCTTGTAGCTAGAAACCACATTGCAGTTCATTGGAGAATTGTTGATAACAAAAGATGATCTACATAGACAACTGGTGAGTTTAAACAAAAACAGGTCTGCTGGTCCAGATGGTATTCGCTCGGCAAGCCGAGCCATTCGCCAAAATCAATGTTGACCCAGTGTGCAAGGTGTTGCAGATCAGCGTAGAACAGGGTGAAACACCAAAGGATTTGAGCGGTATAGTGGTTTGAGCTATATATAAGGGGATCTCGAGACCCGCCAGGGAAAGCTTTGGGCCTTGATAGTGATCTGAGCGAGGTACAGTTGAAAGTAATCCGGCACATATCTCCCAATACCTAGCTGGGCGCTCAGTTATCTGACCAGGCCGGGACGGCTCCATGGCAAATAGGTCTTTTCTCACCTGCCCATTTCGCATCTTGGACGAAGACCTCGCGAGTAAGTCTCTAGCACTGGAAGCCTCCTGCCTTTCGTCGGCCATAGAGGCGGCAGGGGAGAGTGATAAGAATGACCTATGCAAATGCTGAAATCCTGGAAAATAAATGGCCGGAGTTATAGTTTAGGACTCCGAGTGTAGATGTGGTGGCTCTAGCCAAGAACTGGCCGCAGCCAAGGGAGGGGGCGATGAACTAATGGCTTGGAAGCACTCATCTTTTAGAATGAACAGATGGTATGGAAGATTTAGAGGCGGGACGTTGCTCCAAATGGTTGAAAAGTACGATGCATAGGAAGGCCACAAACTGGGTGCCTTAAACCTAGTATCACTGGTAGTCACATCTGCATATGGCTGCTCCACGATCTCAGTTTTAGGTGCGCGCCAAAGCCTGAGGTGGGCGCAGGGGGAGGACCCGGAACTCTTTTATATCCTCAATACTATTTTGAGGTCCGTGGACAGACTTCATTTACATGGGGATTTTGACACCCTTGAGATTGACCGGATATTTCTAGACAGTCCCGTAGGACACTTTTGGGCATCAACCACTGGAGGTGTTGCCCGAGGGCGGTTTGGTTCAACTTATCAGCCAAGGCAGTCGATGGAGACCCACCATCTTTACTGACTGACTTCATGAGAACGCAGAATGCCATGGGGAGTCTTGAATCGGAAGCACTAATAGGCCGAAGTGATCATGCCGTAATCGGCGTGCGACTTTCTCCGCAGGGAGTGGTCACCCTCGAAAAATAGGGCAGGAACTTGTCAGGGATGGATAAAAGTAAACTGCTGTTCTTGGGTTCTGGAACTCAGCGGGAACTAGATAGAGTTGACAAATACTTGAAAATCCAGTGGGTGTGACTATCAAACATTCGAATGTTTGTCCGGGCTGAAGTCGATAGGCGAGTCACAGTACGGCTCGCAAAAGTAGACTTCCTACTTTCTAGATAGCACTTCGACACCTCGAAGCAACGCACAACCCAAACTGATGCGAGGCACAAGAAAGAACAGGGTTGCTCCGCAAAATCCACGGTCTTATTCATGAAGCTGAAATTATGTGCGAAACAACTATACCTTTGACAGTGAGCCTCAGTCGCTAACTAGCCAAAAGGTGGTCAAAAATGGGACAAAATCTGCGTAAGAAATAAACACTCGACTGTTCATAGTAAGCACAAAGTAGATGTCTCGTGGCTAAATCAAATATAAGAGATTCTGCATGCTTGATCAGGTCCAACAACACTTGCCTGAGTGTGCCAGTGGAAAACCACTGTAAGCGAGTTAAACGCCTACAGTCGACCAATGTGAGTGATGAACATAGTGTACTGTGACAAAACAAGCCACATCAATTCAAGTGACCCGTGATTGCACCAGATCTTCGTAAAATAATCTAAAATAAAGAGCACGGGGCTGAGACAAAGAAGGGTAATACATTGAACCAAAAATAAGCAGCGACCAAAATCAGTCTTTGCGAGCAAGTTGGACGGGAATATTTGGGCATCAGGAGAGGGACGAAAAGCAGACGGGAAAGGAATTTTCAGCCAATATGGTTATTCCAGTGGAAGTTAGCTGAGACCAGCCCAATTGCAACAACGGATTCATTGGCGTCATTCCACAAGGCTGGCTACTGTCGAGTTGGATCAACAGAAAGGTGAGAGCCAGAAAGCTAAAACGAAGGACTTTCATGAGATTTAAAGATATATTTGTGGACCGAGATCACCTGAGTTGCACAGTGAACGGTGAGAGATAATGAGATAATGTGATAATGGCGAACTGCTTACAAGGAGCGCATCGCTGGACCACTAAAAGCAGACCCAAAGCCTATTAAAACTATGCGGGATTTGAGGCAGCTTTACGAAAGATCGTGGGTGTAGTGTAAAACGACCAAGAAATTAGATCGGCTCGCGAAAAAGAAAACGTCTACTCTCTGCTGGAATTTTCCCAGCAGTGAACAGGCGGGATCGATGAACACAGTAAGCAAACGGTAAGCCACGTCACCCTTGCGTGGATATATCGAGTGAGCTTATCACGGAGAAGGAAGTGAGGAACTGCCTAAAACAAACGGAAGGGTCGAGGCGGCTGTCATAGTAGCGTATAAAGGTAGGGGCAGAGGTTATTGTGTGCAGCTACCGACCAGTGGGTCTAACATCCATCGAGGTGAAAACATTTGCAAGCGTTCCGCGCAAAAGATGGCCAACCATCTAGAGGTCAACAAGCCAATGGTGATAGGTTCACATGGCTGATGTGCAAATGTTCGTATCTTACGAATTTGCTTGGCTTCTTGGACGAATTAAAAGGTAGGACAGGCGGGGGATTTTGGACTTCCAAAGGGCGTTCATTTTCGTCGACCATGGGCCACTTCACCGGTAAGTGAGTGCTATTGGTGCGGGCGCAAAGGTGAAAAAATGGATAGAACTAAGTGTAAATAGGAGGTCTTTCAAAGTGAGAGTCGGGGGGCATCTACCAGAAGAAAGTCTGATATAAAAGGTGTTTTAGGACGACCAATCATCCCGACGTGTCTCGAGAGTTGGAAAATCCATGTCTTATGTTGGCAGCTGGCATCAGATTATTACGAAAGGCAACCTGTGAAGCTATCCAGGGGGCCATGGATAAAACCTGATAACGGTCGGTAAGATGGGATCTTCTGTTTAACATTAGCCTTCCAGTGGCCCGTGGAAGGAGTAGCAGGTTCCGCTAGTCATACGGGCCTAGCTGGACCTCGGGTCGCGATTGAACAAGCATACAGGCAAAGAACCTAGGGATATAGGTAGGTGCGGACTCCAGACCTAACCTTCAATGTCAGAATTCGGTCAGAAAGTCATGGTGTACTTCGTACCAACTTAGGAGGGGTGTCGGATCTAGGAAGCCCAAAGTTCTGCTGGCGTTCAAGGCGATTATCCGATTTGTAAGTTAGATTGCCGTGATGCGGATTACTTATTGCGTTTTTTGCTCCTAACCGTTGTGCCCGCTTGCGCGGCACCCTTACTCGGCTTTATGCGGTTGCAGTACCGACAACCTAGACAGCCAACCGGTACAACAACAAGACAGTCGGAAACATTCGGTGTTTGAGCGAATTTGACGTCAGCATGCGAGTGGAGCGTGCGTGAGCAGCACACAGTTGGCAACTGCCCTGGGCGGACGAAGTTCGGTTGAATGAGCGATCCCAGGGAACAAGTCTATGTTCCGCCCCAGGCCGCACTTAGAGAACTGCGCCCACGCAAGCGGTCAGTAACTGAGAGAGATATAAAAATGCGTTATCGGATTCAGCGCATATTCACGCGTTGGTTTGAGCAGCTAAGGCACCTGGGATATCAGCGGAGGCGATATCAGCAGTGGACTTGTGCCCACTGTAAGGAAGGGACTAATTGGTTCAGTACAGGATTTTAAGTTCTTGGAAGGACCAGATTAGGCACGAGACCGCTGTGGAGCCCTGTTCCAGAGAGGCGAAGCAAACCGTTTGTAACACAGCTGCTGAATGACTGGAACATGCGACCATAGGAGGTGGTCGAAGTGGGATCAGCGGCTGAATTCAAAGGAAAGCTAGAAAATGCAAGGATATCTCTGTTTAGGGAAGACCACGTGTGAGTTGTAGGGCCAAGAAGTATGGCTGAGGGAATGTGCCTCATTAATTTTCTGTTTTGAATATTATGGACACGAGATTTCGAGTCACGCACAACATACGCAATCTAACCATAGGAAATGAAGAGTGCTGCTGTCGAACTGTCGTTTGCTTCGAGGAGCTTTCGTTGCAAGAATACGGAAGATCACGCACCTCGCTGTGAGGTTTCGCCATCTAACTAAAGTTGGAACTGGGCCGGAAAACTGAACTGAACTAAGCTGAACGCCGTCGGGTTTTTTGATTTGAAGGTCGTTATCGGCGGTTGTCACCGGTTGGATGATGGTCCTGAAATGAATTTTGTACGGCGTCGTCCTACAAATAATAATGACCGTGAGGTCCCTTCTGGGGTGTCACCGGAATGCACGCACCTCAGTCGCTTGTTCAATCAGTATAAACAGATTCAAGATCATGCTGAACAGGAACAGATGTTTTACGAATTACTTCCACTATTCCACGGGGTAATTATGGTGTTGTATACTGACTTCTTTAGGTGCTGGCAGATTGCCAGCCAACGGAGTTTGTAGAAAAGTTTCCCGATGTACATTCCTTTTGTTCCCGGGCTTCTCAGATCCTGGTTCGAGAAGTGAAAGTCCGTGCTGCCAAGCAAACATCAGGTAACCAACAAAACAGGAGGCTAATGCTTTTAGAGGAAGGTAGTCGAAAAATCTCCCTCTATTTACGGCCAAATGAAAACACTGCCTCTGGGCCTAATAACTCTTCAAATGTTTTGACTCCACTAAACGTTGAAAACAGAGGATGGAATCTACTGCTCTGTCTGAATCTTCTCAGCTCTGGACATGTTAGCCTAATTGAGTGCATGGTTGCTGCTTCTTTGCCATCAACTCTGGTGAAGTGTATGTATATATTTCTAGATCTTCCACAAGGAGAATCCCACACTGCGAACTGCTTTCAACCGACTATTAAACAGGTAAATGCTCAAATTTTTGGATGTCTTGGACATTTAGCTTTCTCACAGTGTTTACTTCTGACGTACAAAATCGTCATATTCCCATGGTTTAATATGTTGGCAATGGGCTTTGAACTGAGACATCAGTTTTTACTGGATTGCGTTTCAGCGGATTCCCTATAACTACAGCGGAGGAAGCGGTCAGAACGATTCGCTTAGGTGGACCGAAACGAAGAGGCTGAAAACTACCCGGTTGCCCAAACCGACTGAGAGTTAATTTATGCGACTTCACTTCAAGCCTTTTATCAAACGGTTCAACGTACAAGGCAGGAGGACAATCTGAGTCTCGTAATCCATTGGGATCCATTTGCTGATTGCTCAGGCATCCTGGTTGACCACTACATCCTTCCGCAGTAGGTGCCGGTGAGCATGGGACCGTATGCTCCGTGCACCGCTCGCGGTGGGCTCATAGTCCGGGTTTAGACGTTCTTTTCTAGGCTGGATATCACCGATCAATCAGTCTTGTGGAGAGCCACACTTTGATGAGATGATCTCTGCCACGATAAGGCAGTGCATAGGCCCTCAGCGGAGGCTGTCTAAGATGGACAGTAGTTTTTGGGGATTTCGAGAATCATCCAACGTGGGAAGCGTCTTCCGAGCTTTACACTCATCCAACCGTAATAAATCGTCCGGAGTTATTTTTTCTGTTGTGCTCTCTTTGTTCTCTTTTTTATGTTATGGTTCACGGATAAGTTAGATGGAGGGGATAGACATTGGGATCCCTTACACGGGGAGGAAAAGGACCGGCTGCCGTGACCCCGAAGCTTAGAGTCGCACAGAACCACATAAGGTTTCATTAGGTTAAGTTTGGTGACAGGCTATTTTGGGTCTGCAGTTTTTTCATTTCACTCTTTGTTTTCAAATGTATACTGTTTGTATGCGTAGCCTCTTTTCTACACTGGTTCAGCTTTCCTTGGTTGACTTGCTTTTCCCTGTGCATTACAGCTGTTGCAACGTCTGTGCCTAAACCCTATCGCTGCCGAGGAGTTAGTCCGCAGTGACACATTGTGTCACTTGTTCAGTGCCTCAACTGATTGGTGCTCCGTTCATAATGTGATTTGGCGCTCTGCAACTGCATCGGTACTTTCAACTGTTGCGCAAAATGGGCTCACCCCATCTGTTGTTAGATATATTCACGGTGAGCTAGAAGTTTTGATACAGCCTAATAATCATTTATTGGTTCACCTTTCACTTTTTTGGCACTGATACCTTAGATGTGCCAAGACGGTGTCTGAACACAATTTTCCCGTTTGCATTTTCTAGAAGATAGTGGGAAAGCCTTATTGGTTATGCTATGGTTATACACACCCGCAGATCAGCAGCATGTTATTCTCCGGTCCAGGCAAAGGTTGGGACATAGGTCAGGATAGTCATTTAACAGGAGGTCCTGAAAATCCTGATCCATGGACTATCTCGATAAGTTCGAGTTAGGTTACCGGGTTCAGGTCCACGATATCCCCTCCCCTAGAGAGATAATTGGAGGCTTTAGGCAACATGGCTAAGTGGCGCCTTTAGTAGGGATTTTGAATTCGATGTTTCGCTTCTCTAAAGTCGTTCTGATCTGTGAATCTTATACCGTTTGTTACTGTGTACGTATGCCTCTATGCTGTCCTCCTTAGGACAAGTGACATTCTTGGAACATCAGACCGATCCTTCTGCTTGTTTGCCATTCCTTAATCCACGCGACTTCTAGTGGCTGAGCTTTACCTTGCCCGAACACCACAAGCCACCGCATCATACGTCTACCCGGAAACATGCACGGCTTTCAGTTTCACGCAATACAATCCGCATGTCATTGGTTTTCGTGTGTCGGTCGTTCGCGTGAGGAGTCTCGCAAATGACTCGTGACGAACTACTTGCTGTTTGCCGTCACGGCGAGACTGCCTATTTACGTGGTGTGATGGCTTTCATACTTCAGCGACTCTAAATTGTGTTGTATGACATTTTTAAGCCAAAGGTCCAACGATGCTTGGCAGGCCAGTGAATATATATATATATATATATATATATATATATATATATACTGGTCGACTAAGAGCTTTCATGCATACTTCTAATGCTACAAATTAGATTCTGGTGAGACATTTATTCCGAGTGTACAAGTATAAGGATGTTTGAACAGGAGAGTGCCGGGTACGCATTTCTGATGAGCGACAATAACCGCGAGACCGGTAATGTGCTTTCGAGCCAATTTTTTTCACTCATCCAGATGCTACTTAAA